>JAOPHQ010000909.1:0-107762 GCA_030340625.1 Merluccius polli
GGGGGGGGGGGGGTGCGCGATTGTTGACGGTTGCACCGTCGATAGTTACGCCAGTGCTACTAACCCTAACCCTACTACTAACCCTACTACTAACCCTAACCCTACTACTAACCCTAACCCTAACCCTCTGCTTTTATTTTTTTGGGGGGGGTATAGGTGTCCAATTATCTGCCGTCGATCAGCGCGTCCATCAGCCTGGAGCCGGAGAGCCACATCTGGCGCTTCTGCATCGGCCTGCATTCAGCGCCGCGCCTCCTGGTCTCCTTGGCCTACCTGCAGCTGTACAGGGGCCACTTCTCGTCCAGGTTCCCACACAGGTCCCTGGTCCTCCTCAACGTGGTCTCCTCCGTGTCCGAGAACTTCGGCCTGCTGCTCCTTACTTATGTGTCGTCCAATGAGACATACTGTGAGTAAAAAACCCATGTGTAGTTTTATATAGGCCTATATATAATCAACAATAAATCTTTTTTTAATGTCTTCTTCAATGAGCCAGAGCCCTAGTTGCAGTAAAGTGCACACACACACACACACACACACACACACACACACACACACACACACACACACACACACACTCACTTTTTACATTGTTGATATCAGATATAGACCTCAATGAGATGTGTGCATCTTGCATGTTTTTATTGGTTTTTACACGATTGTATTCATAGAGATAATATATTACGATGATGCAAGCTACATTGCATTGAGTGGTGCAAAAAAAAAAGAAATCACGTCATAAACAATGTTTTCCCTCTCTCCACCCGCTGACCCTTAGTCGTGCACAAGGAGGGCTTTGTGCTCTTCATTGTCAGTTCCATCATCCACATGATTATTACCTGCCGCTTATGGAGTTTCATCAAGAAGTCTTCCCTGAACCCAGAGGTAGGGCCCTTTCTTTAAAACCCAAGGTACATTTAAATGTAAAACCTAAATAACATGAAGATGACATTAACATTTCTTAAAGTGCATTCATTTTGTATTGAGTATAGTAATTTTGTTTTCATTTTTGTATATTTATTTTTTTTTACATTTAGAATAGCAGTACAGTATGTGTTTTTAATGTAATCTCATGTATAGCCTATTCTAAATGTGCTGTTATTAATTCATTACAGGATATCAAGTCGTACCGCTGGAAAGTACGTCCTTTTAATTCTCAACATTTTGTTCTTCGCCTTCGCTGTGTACTTTTACTGGAAACACAACATGTATTGTGAACCAGGAAGTAAGTATATACTGTACTTTGTATTCACAATGTATTGAAATAAATGTATATGAGATTTACAAAAATACTTATTTTTCAGAGACTAGAAAAAAAATGAAAATAAAAAAATCAATGGCCAGTGTTGTTAAAATTCAGCTGATTATGCTAAACTTGATTTTGATGCAGCTTATTATTGGCTAATGGACATTGTTTTCTTTCCCCCTGATGTCCACAAGGTTACACGTTCTTTGCTCTGTTTGAGTATCTGGTGGTGTTAACCAACATGACCTTCCACCTGACAGCTGTATGGGACTTCAAGAGCAGGGAGGTCATTGTCATTTAACCCAATGAGGATAAGGACTTCTGACTGGGAGGATCTGAAGTAATAAGTCATCACCCTGTCAACCCAATCCTACCAGAGATAAAGATACTCAAATCTGTTCAGAATTTAAAAAGTATGAGCAATTTTGTTCATATATTATGTCATGTTTATGTCCATTATGTCATCAATTCATCCAGGTCAGAGACAGTATTATAACATTGATTGATTGATTTTAACAAGTCGGTTTCAGGTTTTGGACTTTTGTTTGTCCAACACCTATCTTCTGCAAAATCATTAAAACCAGTTGTCTGTGCTATTTTCCCCCAAAAATGAATGAAAATAAACTAAGTAATATATTAATTTGTATTATAATATATAAATAACTTAAATATAATATATATGGTTTTATGTTTTTTATTTTCTCTCAATTTAAAAATTGGTGAAGATATATATTAACTGTTGTGTGTTTGAATCCACCAATCCTATTTCCACTTGACTGGCCTTACAGCAACAACTACAGCAAATTAAACAAAAAAAATAAACAATGTAGAGCAAACATCTAAATTCCCCCAGCAATAACATCTTATAGTATGTATTCATTTGCATTACTTATTATATATAATGTTTTACATAGCCTAAGGATGGTATGTCCTACCTGAGCTAAGATCATTTTGTGTAGGATTATAGTTGTAGGACAAATAATAAAGCACCATATCTACAAACATGGGCCTGGGAGAAGGTTTAAATAGCTTGAGGTTAGGGTCGGGGCGGTCGAGGTCAAACAGAGTTTATATAAGCGCTCTTCTGACACTACTTCCAACCTACCTGCCGCCATTGCTACTAGACCTCTATACACAATAGTTGCTGCGACGTGGTTATGGAAGGTCGCTTTCTTTAATGTACAATAACGTAGGCTTACCTACACATGCAATGAATTCACTATCATCATTTAGACAGGGCCACCGAGTGAATCCTGCAGGTGGCGTAGTTTGGAGGTATAAGTGGTGCAGTTTCTCTCCCGCCCTGTGGGGGCAGCGCAGCCCACTAAAGTGGAGACCTAGAGATGTAGAAGAAGACCCAGACGACCAGGAATTAAATTGTACATTTATTTAATCATTGGGACCTATTGCTATTGTAGGGATTATTACTACTATTATTATTATTATTATTATTATTTATTGTTATTGTTATTATTCTTGTTCTGTATTATTTTCTTTATTTATTCATTGAGTACTTTATTTCTATATTCATTTATTTTTTGGTAGTTTCGGTCCTCCATACATAAACTCGTCTGCCATCACCAGACTTTAGATATGAATCTAAAGTCTGATCTGTGAGACTACTAAACTAATTACTAATAACTCATAACTAATAACTCATAGCTAATAACTCATAACTAATAACTCATAACTGCTGGACTAATAACTAATAACAGACCTTATGGTTGGTTTTGCTGTTATAATCCCCCCCCCCACAGTGAGTGGTTCCCCCCCACACACACACACACGCAACACACACACAATACACACACACACGCTCTCTCCTTAAAATATGACCGCGTTGCATTCTGCGGATTTCTCGCGCGCCTGCGGTCGCCGCTCGGCGGAAGGAGAGCGAGGGAGGGAGGGGGCGGAGGGAGAGGGGAGGGAAGGGGCGGAGGGAGAGGGGGGGGAGGGAGGGAGAGGGGAGGGAGGGGGCGGAGTCCTCTCCGCTGTCACTCACACACACACACACACACACACAGCCAGACGGTCCATCATCACCAGCACCCAGCAGCCATGGTCCCGCGGAGCTGAGCCCACGGATCTCTCGGCGCGCGCGGTGTGTGCATGACAGGTAACTAACGGCGGCTTCTCCATGGCGACAGACAGGTAACCCGGTGTTACAGCCCTGCTAGGGGGGAAGGAGGGGGGGGTCGCTACTGTATCCCCGGTTACAGTAGCCTGGGTTGGGGGAAACGTTACCCCCCCCCCCCCCCGAAAAATAACAAAAAACTTGCATCCTATTGCGTTACTCAGGTTAGCAAGCGATGCGTCTCCGGCTAGCGCGGCTCGGATGCTAACAAGCTAACCCGTTTTTAAACAGGAAAGAGGCAGCGGTGTGTTTAGTGGGAGTCGTTATATGGACCATATATATATATATATATATATATATATATATATATATATATATATATATATATATATATATATATATATATCACGGCTTTAAGGTGGCGTAACGACGTCCCCGCGCGTGTGTTTCTGACGTGGGCTAACCCGCGGCTAGCATGCTAGACGTCGGCGTCCTGTGCGTTTAGGAGGACTGTTGTTCAGGCAGCTGTCACTTGTGTGTGTGTGTGTGTGTGTGTGTGTATGTGTGTGTGTGTGGGGGGGGGGCTTTCTGTGGTGAGGTGTACCTCCATTGTAAACGTCACACCGTGTCATTATGTATTTACTGTGACACGAAACGGTGTCCGTTTCAAATTGCAGAAAAAGGCAAAACCAAGGGGGGGGGGTCTGGTCTGGTCTGGTCTTGAACTGACCCCCCTCGGTTCTGTTACGCAACCCCGGCAACGGCCGTTACTACGGAACTGGCGAGGCCGAAAGGAAGCAGGAAGAAGGTGTTGTCGACGTGATGGCTGCTGCATGGGCGTGCGTGTTGTTGCTGCTGCTGCTGCGTTGCATGAATGAATTCACGTAATGACTTGGGTCCTTCTTCTTTTCTCCCCTCCAGCAAAACGTCAGCTATGGAGTCCGGCAATCTGGTGACCCTGTGGATGATGATGTGCCTGTTCGTCGTTGGGGGAAGTTGGGCCGAGAAGAGCACCTCTTCGTCGGATGATGGAAACGGACGGGGTAGGCGCCCAGAGCCTTGGTGTCATTTCACGTCGTGTGTGTCTCCTCCATAGACTACAGGGATGATGGCATTGCTGCTATGACCATTGTGGAGGCTCTAAATGTAGCCCCCACTGAGAATAGTCCTGCACACAGTCCCCCCCCCCCCTGTCCTAAGCCCTGTCCTTAAAGAGGTGGTGGCACAGAGTCAAGCAAGCACGGCTAGCTGATTTAGCTCAATGGTTTGGAATGATAATGGACAGTTAGTGTTAGCGCTGTTCTGACTGTTCAGTCGGTTGGTGGAGCGGGTAGGCGTTAGTTATGTTCAGGAAGAGCGTAAGTGACAGGGTGACTTTGAAATGGGCTATGAAGTTCCTTTTTTTCTTCCGTCTCCGAGTGAAGAAACACTGTGAAACATGTGGCGTGTCCCAACGTCATTAGAAAAACATGACATCAAAATCAAAAAGCAGAGTTGTGAACATGTATAGATCTCGCTCTCTCTCACGTGCAGCGTGTGTGCGATTGCAGAGGTAGGGATCTCCCGTCTCTCGCAGGGAAGTCCAAAGGTTTTTGAACATGTATTGTTCTGCAACTATGTGGCGGTACACAGAAACATGTTGAGCGAATATTGACATTCTTGCTTGTGAAGTCCCTGCACACGGCACAGATGTGAGTCGAGGGGTTTGTAGATTAGTGGTGTGTTTACAGGGACGAGATTGGTGCACTTGATACAGTACATTCTTTAGCAGGCGGTCGTTGGTTGTGTTGGAGTAAGACCTTCAAATCCCATAGCACAATTAATTGATGTTGTTTTTAGAATAGGGGAAGGCAGAAGTTGTGAGAGGCCGCACTGTTTTGTAAACACTGCATCCAAGCCCTGACCAGAGACAAAGAATCGCACAGTATTTGAATAGATGCAAATTATTAACAGAGTAGCAGTGGTAATGGAGATCTACGTGCCTGCAGTGAGAGAGTGTGGACATCCCGTAAAGGAAGAGTTCAGTGTTACTATATTGAATGGGCCATTCTATCCCATGTCATTTCAATGCAGAGGCAAGCATCTTAGAATTTGTGAGGCAATTTATAACAGCAATAAAGTTGAACTTAGATTTTTGTTACTGCTTCAAATTTGTGTCTTTCTGCTGCATTGGTTAAACAGAAGGCACAAATTTCTCCTCTAATTAAGAAGACAAAGCTGGTATTGAAGAGCTTTGTAGTATTCTCCTTGCTGCTTGCTGCAATGCAGAGAAGCCTTTTTAACTTTGTGCATTCATTGCATGTTGGTAGACATTTGTTATTAAGATTGTCCCACAACATGACAGATGCTTTACATTAAATTATCTTGGCTGTGAGATATCATAAGATGTTTGAGGGGGGGGGGGTCATCAGAAAAACTAAATGGTTTGATTTAGTGAAGGCAGGACTCTGTAACTTCACCCCAGTTTGATCAGCAAAGTCTCCACCACACCAGGAAATCCAGCTCATTCATTACAATGCAGGCCCTTTGACAGACTCCCTTATCAAGATTCACATCTTCATGCTGTACATCTTCACTAGCATCAGTTTGGAAGAACCTGAAACATTTTTTCTGCACCTTTTTTTCCAAGTATTTTCCCTCATGAGGGCAGAGGTTCTTAAGTGCACGCTGAACACTGTGATTGCCTCTCTGGGAGTGTCGGTCTTATCTCCTCAATACCCTCAGGGGAAATGGGAGATGAGACTGAAGTCTGACTGGCCCTGCTGGTTGGTTTAATAACCGTGACAATGTCAGGCATGTGATAGGCTCACGAGCAGTGAAAACAAGGAGTTCCTGAAATGGGGCTCATCCCTTTTTATTGTTGCTACAATTGAAGTAAAGAGCTGAGCTAGAGGTGGACAGGAAGTACTCAGGTCTGCAAATCATGTACAAGAACACCATGCTGCAGTCGGAAAAGTTTGAAAATTAAAACTAAACATTGTGTGTGTCACATTGCAATCTATATTAGACAACTTTGTCATCTTCGCAATAACACGAGGTCAGTGAAGGAATGCATAATCCAAACAAACAGAGTAGAATTGTGCCAAACACCAAACCAATATTATGTTCCCTTTCTTTCCTTTTTTCAACAGAAAAGTGTCAGTTTAGAATTTGCTACTGTTGGGGCATTTCCATTATGTACTTTACAAAACTCATTAAATGTTTATAAAACATGAAAGGTGTCCATTAGAAAGCCTACCCAGCAGCAGTTGAAGACAAGTGCATGAGTAACCTGATAACAAAGGTGTGGTACTTAAAGCCTAAATGCCTCACGTCTTTCTGCCGGCCTCATATCATAGCATGACGTTTTACATTGTGGACCAAAGACTTGCTATTGGATACACCTTGCTATGCAAAACAAATGTTTTAATGTGATATGAATCTATGGAGTTCTTTAATGATGCTTGGAGGAATGTATAATGTCATAATATCAAATGGTGTATTAACGACACCATGATTCAGTTACTTTACTGGTTAGAATACACAAACCAGGGCTAACGTGTGTATTACTCTTTTAAAAACATGGATCTTGATGGAACCTGATCTTGCTTCAGTGGCAATGGGTCAAAGCTGATTGAATGTGCACCAGATGCGTCAGCTGCTGTGTCCACATTGTGTCTGCAAAGTAATCTCTTTAACCCAGAAACGTTCCATTGTTGCGGACGGGTCGAATAGCGTCTTCCCTCAAGCCTAATAGTCACAATAATAGTGCATCTTACACATTTTCATTATTCCACAATTGGTTACTAGAGAATAGTAACTAACCAAGGTCAAAAATGCGGGTCTTCATGGCACACCAAAGCTCTGATGACCCATCGGTCTTCAGCTGTGTATGTGTGTTAAGACAAAAAAAAGTCTTATCCAAATGTATGATTTTGTATCTTTAAACAGAACTCTGCCGCATCGATTTGCCAATTTGCCAGGACGAGAACGCCGGCCTGAGCTTCGAAGCCATCCGAAGTATCCACAAGCAGATGGACGATGACGCAAACGGGAACGTAGATGTGCTGGAAACAGATGGGGTAAGTACCAGACTAGGACGTCTCTTAATAACGTGTTTTTGGGGTTAAAGCAGTGTCATGTATACGACGGCATGAAAATGCAACAGCTCATTGATCTCATAAGTGCTTTGGCAGTCCATGACTCAACATAATAAACAAGATTTGTAATATATAGCCCTGTAAAGTACCCAGAGGAAGTGCAGGATTATTCTAAATGTGTTGTGTAAACATGGTGCTTTGGTGCTCCCCTGGTTGATTTATTGCTTTTGTATTCAACAATTAACTTCCCCTAGCATTGTTAAGTAGCCTCTATCACCTGATCTAGGCCAGTGTGTTACAAACCTCATGGTGTCATGTCGCCTTCTTTCTCATGAAACAATTCAACCATGTCCAGACTATCTGGTATTGGTATCTAGTACATCATACAGCAAACAGCATAGTGGAAACCAAACTTCATAAACTTTAAGGGCCCTATCTTGCACTCAGCGCAATTGACTTTGTTCACTGGCGCTTGCGGAATTCCTATTTTGCACCCGACGCACATTGGAATTTTCCGACGCAAGGCGCAAGTCCTTCACTTGGGGAATGAAGTTGCGCTGCGGGGGCGGTTCAGCGAAAACAGGAGGCGTGTCCCGGCGCAAACGTTCCCTGGTGCTATTCTGCACTTTCACAAAACAATAGCGCCACAGACCAGGAAAAACCTAGTTTAAAGTCAGTGGCGCTTATTCAGACGCTATTTTAAGGGCGCTTGGCCATAATCAGGGAGGGGAAATGCGCGATTGTTGACGGTGGGGGGGGGGGGGGGGGGGGGGGGGCAGGGGTGCAACTACCCAGAGTCAGGGGGGTATGCAACAACAATTTTGGCGCCCCCCCATAGTTATTACGCGTTGCGCGATTGTTCAGCGGGGGGGGGGGGGGGGGGGCGGGGGTGCTGCGCGATTGTTGACAGGGGGGCTGCGCGATTGTTGACGGGGGGGGGGATGCGCGATTGTTGAGGGGGGGGGGGGGGGGGGGGGGGGGGGGGGGGGGGGGGATGCGTGATTGTTGACGGGGGGGCCGGCTCAAAAATAATAGTACACCAAATAAAAAAATATAAAATAAAATAAAAAAATAATTACGGCCGGCCGGCTCGGCCTGAAATCGTCCGGCCGTTGGGGAAATCTCCCGAACCTCCCGACGGCCAGCCGTCCCTGGCCATAGTGTAGTGTGTAACGTGCATACACTTTGCTTCTCTCATCTACAAGGAAGCAGTTCCCATTTTTACATATGTGAACAAATAGCCGTAAATCTAGCGTACACAGTTACCCAAAAATATTCAGGCTAATAGTAATGACGGATCAAATTAACCTGTTTGACCAATAGTCGCAAGACACATATGACACCTTTTATTATGCCATCAACAGCGCGTGAAATGTTTTATAATCGGAAACACAGAAACACGAAGCCGTGTAACTGAAAGAATATTCGGCAGACTGAAAATGCGCTTCAGCTTATTTGACAGAAGAGCTGCATCATCTGTAAGCAGTGCTTGAAGTGGGCCGGTACGCACCGGCACTTTTTCTTGCGTACTGGCACTTGTCACAGGCTGCCCACCCCCCTCGTCGGTCGTAGGTCCGGGGTTGGTTATGATCGGCCCCCCCCCGGTCGACAATCGCCCCCCCCCCCCCCCCCCCCCCCCCCCCCCCCCCCCCCCCCCCCCCCCCCCGTCGTACGCAGTACTGGCACTTATTTTTTTCCACTTCAAGCGCTGTCTATAAGCAAAGTAATCTCGGTCTACATTGCAAATACGTATATCACCATGCATTCATAACCTCGTGATTCAGTGAGAGTGAGGCCAAAACATCGGAAAGTATGTCTTTGTGACATTTCTTCATTTACATTTTGTCAACGGAAAATGAAAAGCTGAAAAGATTTAAACAGAATAACTAATTATTTTTCCCTCTGATGGCCACGGCGGGATTGGACACGTCTGGGTCCAGTAGTGGCGATGCGCGATGTGCTCGCCATGGAACAAGCGCGCCTGCATTTAAAGGGAATGTGAGCCGACGCTCTGATTGGTTTATTGCACGTTACGCCCAAACCACACCTATGACTAATGTAGCTACTTCAGACCAACCCATTTTAGATTTGCGCTGGGCGCGAGCGTCATTTATCCCGCCAGTATAATAGCAACAGCGCCCAAGATCCGCCCACAAAGCCACTTGCGCTTTGCGGTTCATACTTGCGTTTCAGACCGGCAAAATAGGGCCCTAACTCTGTAATTACGTTTTACTGCATGTGCAATACACCAAATTGTGCAGACATATAAACCTCTGCAGGAGGTGTGCTGCAGTGCCTTGCAATTGGAGTCCAGCTTTGCTGTGTCACTCTTAGGGTGCTTTCACACCTGAGCTGTTTGGTCCATTTCAAACGAACCCTGATATAACGCTCATTTGAACTCTGGTGTGGACCAAACAAATGAACCACAGCAATATATTCTCAGAAAACCAGAAAACATTTTTTTGAGTTTACCTTTGATTTTCTCTCCAATAGATAAGAGAGGTGTTTTTTTCCAATGTTTGTTTCGCCTAACAAAGTCCAGTGTGAACGCTAACGGAACCAAATGAAAAATGTCAGAAAGTATCCCTGCAGCTCCATCCCTGAATTGGACCGAGTCTACTGAACTATAGGTGTGAAGGCCCTTAAGTACTAGCAACTGAGAAACCTTGTGCCTATTCGGGTCCGGCCTAGACCATTTGGAAGTCAAAGGAAAGACGTCCCTGTCCTGTCCAATTGCAGCCCTCTGTGTGCATTCAATGACCCACTTGACATGTAGATAACCCTGAGGGGTAGAGTCAAGTGCATTGTATCACACTTGACTCAAAGTGGCTGTGATCCAAGATATGGAAGGCCCACAATGCCAAGTAGCTCTTCAAGACAATAGTCTCTGTCTGTTGTATAATTGAGGTTGGGATCTGCATCTAGTTTTCTGTTGCCTTTGGTGAAGCCAGGTTCAATTATGTCGAGTGTTCGAACCACTCTCATGATGCTAATTGGTGTCTCTCTTCTATCCTTCTATTACCATAAAAAGACCATTAGGCTGAGATCATTCAATAAAGAAAAAACGATATATTCACATTAATATTCATATCTAATACACATTACACTTTTTTTTATAACAACCTGTGTCCTATCTTTTATTACAATACTATGGGGAACAGATTTCAAATGGTTTCACGTTCAGTTCCACCACCCATCTAGCATTTAGAACCAACATGGCCGCTAGGTTAATAAGAGCCATACTACTTGAGGTTAGGCTAATCTTTAAAAATCGTGATCTTTAGCCAATCATCCGAATCAATTACTCTGAGACTGGACCAGTTATCAGCAACCTTGAATCAGTTCACCATGGCTGTGACGCAATTCAGACAGAAGTAGTACTTGACATGCCCAAATGAGTTCATTAGACATGGGTAAGCAACAGTCCTAGACGGTTAAGATACTTATATTGTTTTATGACCCTCATTTTCTGACGGAAATGTACACACAGACCACTTAGACTTCTGTTTGTGCGTGATCCACAAGCATTTCTTACCTGCTTGTTACTGTTGTAGAGCTAGCGGGATTCTTCTTAACAGCCATTTAATGTTATATCCATTGGGGACATTTTTAAATGTCAGATATATAGCATATATCTCTCTCTCTATATCTCTCTCTCTCTCTCTCTCTCTCTCTCTCTCTCTCTCTCTCTCTCTCTCTCTCTCTCTCTCTCTCTCTCTCTCTCTCTCTATCTCTATATATATATTAGTGTTGGGCATAGATTAATTTCTTTAATCTAACTGTAATCTTGGAATTAATCTAGATTAAAATGGCTCATTTGAATTCTGTCGAAGGCATTCATAATATGCGTGTGCTACCTAAATAATGACTAAAAATAAGGCTGCGCGGAGGGGGAGAGGTGATTGTTGACGGGGCGGGGGGGGGGGGGGGGGTCTGTGTGAAACAATCTGGGTTCTCATAAACCCGATGGTAAGAGACGAGCAGAGTCTACAGCGTCCATTCACTCCAATAATAACCCGGTCACGGTGATAGATTACGCTAACCCTAACCATAACCATAACCCTAACCATAACCCTAACCCTTTTTGGAGTGAATTGTTTCACAGTAGACTGCGGACGCTGTAGACTCTGCTCTGCGAGCGGACGCTATAGAGACTGCTCGTCTCTTACCAACGCAAACGGGTTTATGAGAACCCCCAGATCGTTTCACACAGACGCGGGAGGGTACCTTTTGCGTCAGTATCAGACGTCTAGGGGCGTGACAAATCGTCGGTATATTACGAGTTGGGATGAGAACGTGTTGTGCATTAAGACGCCACTGCCCAGACCTACGACCGTTCCGCAGCGCAGCCGTTCCGCGGCGCTTACCTTCCTTGGTGGAAATCCGGTATAGACCCAGCTCCCAACCCAACTTTGAGAATAGATTAACGGCGATAATTTTTTTATCGCGCGATAAGAGTCTTGCGTTATCACAACGCGTTAACGCCGATAACGGCCCACCACTAATATATATATATATATATATATACATACAGTTTTTGTGTTTTAGTTGGGCTATATTTCAGGCAGGGTACTTTGTAATTCAACAATTGTGTAGAAATATTGACCAAACGATGGCTTTATAGAGATGAGTGCTATACCTGTCTCCAGGTGTACAGCGCTAAACATACTGCATATTGCACTCATACGATCGCATCTTTAGTTCCCTGTGTCATATCGCTGTAATTTGGAGCCTGACTATCTGTTCAATATCCAATATCTTTCTAACTTAAAAAAATGACTTTCAAACTTTGAGAGGGGATTTTTTAAAATGTTGTATATATGTGTATATATACACCACCACAGCAGCGCTATGCTGAAATGCATTTCAGTTTTGATTTCGGGACGTTCCTGGCGGGTCGTTATTGTTAATCTTGAACACGGCGGGAACTCCGCCAGCCACTAAACATTGGCGAACAAACCTATTTAAGTCTTAACAACAATGCCTATTTAATGGTATGTCCTACTCCAAAACTTTGCCAAATTACCTATTAACATAATATAAAATGTTTAAATAAGATGTCGGAAAAATGACTACAAAAAACAATTTTGTAATCGTTTATGTTTTGCTTGACAAGTACATTCAATTTAAAAACCCAAGTCACTTGCAAATGTTCAGGTGTGTGAGACGTATCTCTAGGCTTTCAATCATCTCAGTAATTTTGAATTCATGAACATGATTTATTTTTCTCTTGGCTGACCGCGGCAAACCAGCTGTCTCTGGGACAAGGATGGTAGACAGTGTTGTCATGGCAACACTGCCATGCTATTCGCAGGGAGGGGAACGAGTGAGCGCCGCGAGCGAAAGTGCTTGTGTCATGCTCGGCCTCCGAAGCCTAAATACGCGGTCCTCTGCTAAAATAACCCCCTTGTGAACCCCACCACTCTCCCCTGTCAACCTCACAGTTCCTGAGGGAGGATCTAAACTACCATGACCCCAAGGCCAAGCACAACACTTTCCACGGGGACGACCAGTTCATCACCGTGGAGGACCTGTGGAAAACATGGAAGGGCTCAGAAGGTACCGTACCACCCCACCCACTACTGGTGCATCGTCTTCTTCTTCTTCTTCTTCTTCTGCTGCCAGAGGTCTCGCAGCAAAAAACAGGCTCTCTGCAGGGCTGCCTTTCACTTTGATATGCTCGTGCCCAGCCCCTGTGTTTGATGTGTTGAAGTCCCCAGTGTCATCGTTGTTTTTCTATTGTGCTTTTAAATAAAGCCCCGATGCTAACAATCTCCAGAACACGTGCTCTGGAAAACACCCACCCAGCAGTTCTGCAGTGTTTTTCAGCTGGCTGAGGTTGGCTAACGTTTGGTGTTGCTGGTCTTCCCATGATTTTCTGGACGGCTTTTATGTAATCTTCCCACTCGCACAACAACACAGTGGTTTAGCAGCTCACAACGGCGAGCGACAAGCAAGGCGAAACAAAAAATGTCAACACAATGCACACACTTATAGATAACACTACACACACCCCCCTCCTCGTGCATGTATCTGTTTCGCTGGCTGATTATCTGGTTATCAACAGTGCTCCTCCAGAGTGGAGTCTGAGGCTACGCCGCTGTGTTTCTCCTTCCTAACGCCAGTACTGGTTTTCCCTCCAGTGTCCTTGTAAAACCCACCCCACCCTCGAATCCCTGTAGTTGTGAAGGCCGTGTTGCTCTGCATTGCAGCAGTTTGTCAGGACTCTGAGGGGTGTTCTGATCAAGGCTACCGGCAGGCCGGCTTCGCTCAGCATGCAGTGTACTAGACCAGGAGAGCAGACACTGTTGATGCTCCAGTGCTGGCTGTTTGGTGCTGACTGCTCCGCACATTGATTTATATTTATGGCATTCAGCGGTATTATCTGTTATGTTAGGCTGATACCATGGCTTATTCAGCTGACGTCTTATCTTATTTTGGAAAGGGATGAATGTGCTTTTAAACTATTGAGTAGGTTCACAGATGGATGTGTGTGTGATGATATGCTGCAAGTTATGAACAGTTTCCATAGCATCGGGTTGAACTGTAACCAACCATCATCTTTTAACCATGATATACATTGTATTGTCTTGCAGTGTACAACTGGACTGTGGATGAGGTGGTGGAATGGCTGATCACATACGTGGAACTGCCACAGTATGTGGAAGCGTTTCGCAAGATGCATTTTAATGGCAGCGTAATGCCAAGGTAAGTCATAATAGTGTTTATATGTTTATAATGTCTATACAATTAGTGTTTTGCTCCATGTGTCTATATAATCTGCAAACTCCACTGCCTTTTAAAAACTACAAAGCTCAGCATTCCCTTGAGAAGGATTTTTTTTGTCTGAATGTCTTTTTTTTAACAAGCTGATGAATTTAGTTGTTTTTTTTAAAAAACCCTTTATATTATATATCTCCTTTTATGTACTTATTGACCCCTAATTCTACTGCTAAAGGTGGTGGTGGTGGGGGCGGAATTAGCAGTAGAATTAGAATAGGTGCAAATTTAAAATAAAACAAATACTTTGAATTGCTATTGCTACAAATATGTCAGGTTAAAAAAGTTCTTTTTTTAATATAGCACAATCTTAACACTTATTTACTACCTTGAACTTACTTGGTACTACATAATTATATAAGTAAGGGATAATCCAGGACAAGGTGTGCATGTATCGAAAAATAATGCATGACACGGGGGCTAAGAAGTGCGAAGTGCATTATTTTTTCGATACTTGCACACCTCGGAGTGGATTGTCCCGCTTATACCATGGCCACTTGCGAATCATTACAAATATAAGGGTGATAATTCATATTTTGGGGTAATACTGTGTCAACATTTCAACTTTTTGTGTTACTGGATACAAACGGCAAATGACCGGAGAAATAAATTGGCCTGACTAATGCCTGGGTCTGACTAATGCCTGGAACGCAATCAGTGAACTTGAGATTCATATGGAATGCAGATGTTACCTTATTACTGCAGTAAATAGAGACGATCTTAGTAACGACCTGGCAACGGGGAAACTTTCTAAACGTAGTCCCATCAGAATCCTGTCCAAGTTGACAGTTATTAACATTTTGTTTAGCGCATTCATTTTTAGACCTGTGATAAGACTGCTTATGTTACGATCACGTCATAGCCGTGCAGTTATTGAAAGTTAATCAACACCCCTCCAGCCAATCAAAATCGAGTATTCACCCAGGCCATGGTATAATGACATTTCTAAGTTGTATGGCGTGAACAACCGCATGAACTGCATTGTATCTGTAGCCCAGGAGGTGTTGCAGTCACTGGTTCCATTTGTCTGTATGAATGAATACAGTGCCTGGAGGGTGGCACTGTGGCGCAGTGGGCATGGCTGTTACCCCAGGGAACCACAGACCTGGCTTTACTTTAAGCTCCTTTCCACTGCCTCAGCCCGGGTCTAGCAACATGAGATGTAACATCGGTCATATAGGTCATGGTGTGAGTCTACTGGGCTGCAGATATCATAAGATAATATACAGATGTAACAATAATTAATAAAACATTGACTAAGTCGTTTTGAATAAAAGCATCTGCTAAATGTAAATTAGACCTAGATATATGAGTACGGGCAGAAAATAAATTTACCATGGTACATACAAATAATGGAGCGTGGAACGTGTGCAATTCAGTTGTGCGTCAATGGAAAGAAGAAAAATCCTCATGGTAAAAAAGGTCAGCGCTTTTAAAGTGTCAAAGCGTTTAAAGTGTCACCGTCTTTTATTGTGTTCCCAGATTAGCGGTGAAGAATGCCACTCTGACCCTGTCTGTTCTGAAGATGCTGGACCGCAGCCATGTGCAGAAGCTGCAACTCAAGTCCCTCGATACCGTACTCTTTGGAGCCCCCCTCAGTGAGTTTACTTGAAACACACACACACCCCTTAGCCTAATCGTGGCCCTCTCAGGTTTCACCGGTTATATATTCCACAAACAGTCCAAATTACTTGCAATTGACTTGAGGATATAGGAGGGGATGATTAGACGATGGCCTTTTGCTGTTACTGCAGTACATTGAGAGCACAGAATCTAACATGGTTAACTCTGAGCCACTATTGGCAGGTTACCAAGACTCATGGATGACTATTAAATTAAAGACCAATGCCAAATATGACCCACCCTTTTGTACTGTCGCTGCACAAAGAAGCTCAGTGTTGAAGGGTTGCACTGCCAAAACTGGTGCAAACCATATAGAGAGAGTCGGTCCACAAGTACTGGAAGCTGCTGTTAATGTACACTTGTTCTAAAGGGATTTCGAATAAATCATTTGTTGCACAGCGCGCGTTATAGTAGAATTAATACGATCTATATAGATTCAGTTTTATTTGGTTAATGTCCTCACTGAGGACATTTGTTTCCACAGTTGATGCACTCAACATATATCATGATATAAAGAAACAAACAAAAAAGAAACTAAGGAAGACCTGAACAACAACAACTTTGGGCGGTAATGGCTGAGAGCTCAAAGCTCTTTGGAAAACATGTAAACTATAATCTATAAATATATACACCACTCTGCTCATTTTCATGTGTACTGTAAACAGAACTTTAAATGTGCATGTGGTAATAAGCAAACAAACCAAAACATCTAAACAAACTAATCAAACAAACATTGCCGTTTTGTGCCAAACTTAACTAAATCATTTCAGTTTTATTATAGTTTCATAATGGCAATTGTGCCAGTAAAACCAGGACCTGTATTTTTTTCTCATTCAGTATAAAACATAGTCAACAATGCCTGCTGATCCCTCTTTAGTGTATATGGGCGTAGGGGGAAAAGTCACCCACACTGACATCCTTTTAATGGAAAGGGCTTCGTCCCTACAGTGCAACAAAGTTCATATATTAATAAATAAGAAAAATAAATAAATACAGCTTGCTTCTCCAAAAACCGACTGGGCTGATGACTTGGATGCAAAGACAGTGGACTCCGGGAATAATGATGTACCGTGGTGGCTACAAGTAGAGATCTTTCCTGGGGTAAAATGACTGAAATACGATCTGCGCTGCAAACAAAGACAAAGAGAATGAGGTCAAAAACACGTTATACACTTTCCCATGTACCTCTGGCGCCTGCTCTCCCTCTCTACAATCCAGGAAGTGTGGGTTGATTTCTATTCCGGACACACCTTGTCTTCTCACTCCCACTGTAGAATGTGAACGGTCAGGTTTCTTTCCTCCTTAGCACGTCGCGCTACTGCACCCATCCTTGGGAACATGAGTATCTAGCACGTTCAAATGTGATGGGGCATGTTTGGGCAAAAGTAATGCAGTGACTCAGAAATGCATTAGAAGTGGGTCTGGTTTTCTCAAATTCTGTGACAGGATAGGACGACATTGAGCGTAGTTCTTAATAATTATGTACAAATGTAGTGAGATCCGTTTTTTTATGTGTAAATATGAATTTAGGTGTAAATATGAATCATGCCACAGCGTGTGTCATTCAGAAGATGAGTTTCTCAACCGCGGGAGTGTGTTCAGTAGCCTGTATCTGGCATGGATCTTTTGTTTAGGAGTCCTGGCCAGATGAAGCCTTTAAGCGGCGTGTCTGGCTTTGACAGCCCTTCACATCCAGGGTGGTCCTCCTAAGCTGTCCGATAGGCTGACCGGGCATAGCAACAGCATGTTAAGACACTTCTCACAGTGGATTTATGCTAATGTCATCCAGAAGTGGACACTCGTGTAATGGTTAACAGTAATGCCAAGCTGGATCCCTTTGATTTGCTTTTCTTTTAGAATTGATTGACATTAAGGAAATTATGCTGTTCACCACATATGGAAGAAAACAAACGCATTGTCCTGGGATTGTCATTGCCCCTGTAATGGTTAATTAAATGTCAGTTCAGTCTGTCTACTTGGCATTCCTAAGAGGCAGCCATGCAGTATTTATGAAGTAGCAAATTATGTGGATTGCAACTGGAATATAACAGGAGAGGGCCGGCTAGCATGTAGCTTTCAAACCTCACATCAAACGGCAGTTAATAAATATGCATTAGGCATTTTTATATAAAGAGAGAGTTTTTTTCTCCTCTAGCTTGTTTTGAAATGTTTAGAGGAAATGTTTTTGAAGTTCTCTTGCTGCTATGAATCTGTCCGGTTACGTCTCCACGGTGTGACTTTAAAAGATTTAAAGGAGAACGTTATGAATCCAAACCCACCATCTTCAGAGCGAGGCTCACTTCTGTCCTTCAGTTTTTTCTGCTTTTACCTGTCTGTATTGTGATTTGAAGTAAAAACACCATACAGTGTTTGCTGCTGCTGTGAATACCATCAAAATGAAAAGTGATGTAAATACTACACTGGGACCACCGAGTTACTAACATTCCAGTACACTAGAGTCATAATGTCTGTTTTTTTAAGGTGAAGCCTAGCCTTCAAAATAAAAGCCAATAGTTGGTAAATCCGCGTGTGACTTTGCTTTCTATGGATTGTCTTTTTCTATTGCGTCTCATCCAAATTGACATCCTTTCCAAAATGGCACCTTCAGAAGTAATCAAATGGGAAGTGAGATCTATATTTAACCTTTTAATATACTTCAGAGAAGTATGAAGAGAAAGGTTGGTGCCAAGGGTTGTTTGACAGCCACAGTTGACGTTGTTTGGCTGCACTCTTCTGCTAAATGCATGTATTGAGATGGCCCTTGCAAAAGATTTCTTATACAAAGTTATGAAATAAATCTTTATAAAAGTGATTATAAAACTTTTATAATCTGGCCCAGAAACCTTATCTTCCCTGTAAAAATCATGGGAAATTGAAGCATTAAGGTTTCATCTATGACATTACTATTGGCACCCATTTTTCACAACAACCACTTTTAATGCCCGCTGTAAACTGAGGTGTACCCTGTTGTCTGGCTTGCATGGCTAATACATTCACACTGTGATGCAGATTACATTATTTTGACACAACAATATCCATTTGCAGCCTCCAAAATGAACACCTGCCACCAGCCCATGGCGGATAGATTTGACATTTGACAGGTACAAAAATCCAGGGTAACATATTAAATTGCTTGGCCGGGAGATTTTTCCAGTCTATCGGGTAAAGACAAAATTCCAAGTTAATTTTGGACCCTCCGTTTGTGTAAATGTAATCTCAATTTCCTGTGAAGTGTTTTTGTTTCAATGCTGTGTCGAATTGTATCTGAGGCTGCTGTGGAGGCTAATTATAAAAGGTTGCTGCCTGGCTGGCTGAGAGCGTGAGGAATTGAGTGACCATGAATCCCTTCAGGATGACAACGTTACGACAGAGGACACTGGCCGCTCATTCCACAGCTGCTCAGAGGACACGCGGGACGGGGAAGTTGGGGTTGTGTTCATCACCCACCCCCCTTCCCACCCCATGTCCCACTCACTTCCTGTCCACTGGTCCTTTCAGGGTGTTGATCATTAGCAGCTACCGGACCCTAAAATAGACGCTACGCTAACTCTTCAGTGACTTTATTATTTGCTCTGCTTCTGTGAAATTATGTCCACCCTTTGCTGACTAATTTACGTCCATGCTTCTAGCGGTGCAATAAGCGTTCGCCGCTTTTGTCATTCTGAAGTCGTGTGTCTGTTTTATCGTTCTACGGTTTCATACCAAACTAATATCTAAATGTCCCCGTCCCCCTTTTGTTCCCTTTCCCCTATCCCAGTGAACAGACACAACCACCTAAAGGACTTCATGCTGGTGGTGTCCATAGTGATCGGCATGGGCGGCTGCTGGTTCGCCTACATTCAGAACCGCTACTCTAAAGATCACATGAAGAAGATGATGACTGACCTAGAGGGACTGCAGAGGGCCGAACAGAGCCTGCATGATCTCCAGCAGAAGTAAGAGTCTCCTTCCCCCCTACTTCTACGCCCCTAGTCATTCACTATTACTTTCATAGTGGATTAATCTAACCATCATTTTTTTGATTAATCGATTATTCATTTAGTCTAGAAAATGACATAAATAATAGGAAATGCCATCACAAGTTAGTCCAAAGTGATGTCTTAAATTTGCGTGCTGTATCTGACAAGCAGTCCAGAAAAAGTATTCATTTTATAATGATCCACAAACCAAACATGATTTTCTGAAGCGTCAAGCAGCAAATGTTTGGTATTTGTACTTGATAAATGACAAACACTTCACTAGTTCATTGTACCTGCAAACACAGTGTTCAGTGGGTTACTGAGACCACCGAGCCTGACCACAGCTAACCGCTTTTCTTCAATGCTGTTGACTTGAACGCTGTGTGTCCTCTGTATGCTGCTCGCATCTCATGAAGTGGTCCCTCTTTTACAGCCTCGGTATAATCCTGCTAGCTGCATTTTCGCATTATTTATGCTATGCAGGCTACAGTTATATAATACTAGACTAATGGTAGACTACTGTGGCTTATGTAATTTTTTTCTATAAAAACTAGGTTTTCTTGATCCTATTTAGATGGCATTTCCATACACCTACACCCCCTGTGTTGATTATTAAATATTGTCTCGAACTATGAACTAGTTGACACCACCTATCTGACAGTGGTGTATTGAGACACTTGTATACTGATCGTGGTTTTTTTCAATAGATTTTAAACAACAAAGGCACCATGAAACCTGAAAACTACACTTTGGTTGTGGTTTATGCATTCCAAGTACTCATGTAGCTCAGGTGCTGGCCGCACCAATATACTTAAAACTAATTAGAAATTGGCAAAACAAGTGTCAGGTTTGCGAACAAACCACCTCATTCGGCATCGAACGCTGTGATGTGTGCAGGGCACTCAGCCAAACCAGTCAAATTTTTGCACCACACCCCCCTATACACTCACACCGACTCAAGTAATTAAACAAACAGCCCACAAATCTTAGTGACTACATGGTGTACCCTGTCGAAATTGCAGCATTCAATGGCAGTTCTACAGCCTTTGTGAACACGACAATCGATTTTAGTTTGAAGTATATCGGGGCCTCAAGGGTTCAGTTACCCTAGGAGCACATATACTGAACCAAATTAATTTATTAACTGTCCTTGTAAGGCACAGTGGATACAACCTACGCACACACACACACCTACACCTACACACACCTAGACCTACACACACACACCTACACACACACGCACACCTACACACAAATACTAACTGTATACAAACGCATACAGTTAGAAGTGACAAAACCACACAAAATGAAACGCTATTGCTGGTTAATGCGGTGGTAACAACCAGACTGTACATTGACTACAATGGTGTACAGTGATAATTATTCTCTCTCTCTCTCTCACTCTCACTCTCACTCTCTCTCCATCCCATCCTCTCTCTCTCTGATGCTGTTGTTTATCCAACCTCAGGGGTATTCTGCGGCCAGAATGCCTTTTAATTCACAGTGTGATGTGTGGGTTGTTTTGTATGTATCTAATGGATCCTGTTGCTTAATTCTCTGGCATGGTGCCATTTTCAGTGAACCCGTTCTCAGTATAGATGGGCCTAATGTTTTGTTGTTCCCAACGACAGCACCAGACACAAGGTTGTTTCTGATGTTGGTATTGTTGCTGATGAACAACACTCATCATCAAATGATCCTTCTTTCATATTGGATTAAAAGGCCTGCTTCGTGCAGCAGTGGTGTCTGGACAATGTGGTCCTCACAACCCCCTCTTGATGTGCTTCTGAATGGCGCTTGATGTGCCCGAACCGTGACATGCACTGTACTGTATCCAATGTGCATACAGTAATTGTTGTTACATGTCCTTATTATGCCCAAGCCTTGACTAATTCTAAATGAGGCATCATATTGTGATGTGGCGTGTTGATTCATTCTGACTTGTACAGTGTATACAGTCTATGGGCCACATTTTTGTCATGTAAAAGGACATGTTGTACACCAGTTCGGCACTTTTAAAAATACAAGGCCCGACTCTTTTTAAGTGGGGTTGGTCCTTTTTAGATGTTGTTTACGGCATCACACTTTACAGTAGCTATACCATTGAGTGGAACAGTAGCTCACATTTCTCTCTCGTGTGTGTGTGTGTGTGTGTGTGTGTGTGTGTGTGTGTGTGTGTGTGTGTGTGTGTGTGTGTGTGTGTGTGTGTGTGTGTGTGTGTGTGTGTGTGTGTGTGTGTGTGTGTGTGTGTGTGTCCATACTGTGGGTCTGTTTACAGTGTGTTTGAGCGAGACAGGGCTTGTCCTCTGTGTCTGTGGCCGTGTCTTTCTTCCTGATCTCTGCCGCCAGCTGTTCTCTTTCCAGGGCCTTCAAGCAGATTGTGTGGCAGTATCGGGTGGCCTGGCCCAGCCTCGTGGTGGGAGGAGGAGGAGGAGGCCCTGAATTAAACTGTATTTCCTTTGGTGCCTTTTCTTTCCAACACCACAGAGTGTTAAGCATGACCCACCAAACATGTCACCATCCGGTGCTAAGTCACCCTCCAGCTAAGATGGCCAGAGAGAGACGGCCAGAGAGAGAGAGACGGCCAGAGAGAGTGAGATGGCCGGAGAGCGTGAGATGGCCAGAGAGAGGAGAGTGAGGCGGCCAGAGAGCGCTAGACAGCCGGAGAGAGGAGAGTGAGACGGCCAGAGAGAGTGAGACAGCCAGAGAGTGGAAAGTGAGACGGCCGGAGAGAGTGAGGCGGCCGGAGAGAGTTAGATGGGGCATGCACCGTCTAAACTGTTAAATGGCATACATATGCTACTTGACTGTATTGTGTGTTAAGGTAACCTGGTGGGTGAATGACAGCCAGTGAAGCCATGGGCCATAAACAGTGCAGAAGGACATTGAGTAACGTGAAACCTGCCGTTCAGCATTTGCCGCCCCTGTTTTTTTCGCCGAGCTGGCCATTGTGGCCCTTCAACAGCTTTTCAAGTCTTTAGATGGAGAATGGCAGAGGTCAGGGTTGAGAGCATTTTCAGGACTGTCCACAGGCCACATTTTCCACAGCCAGCCACTTGGATCATCTTACAGCAGGCCTTTGCGTTGCTCTGCTCACTATAGTCCTGTTGTCAGCATAACAGGGACGAGCATACTGCTCCCTAGTGACTAACAAACAACACTGCTCTACTTTGTCTCTCTTTACCTCCTGGTGAAAAGTGCTTCATTTGCAGCACCCACTAGTGGTTCTTTCCTCAGACAAGATCTGTAGACATCGATATATTTTATGTAACTATTTAGTTGCACTTTCAGGTGGTTAAGAAGTTATTGTATCTGTTATGTTGGTTGGTGTCCTTGGAATATCTCGATCACCTTGGGAGGAAGAAGGCCCAGACTAACACTAAATATGTGCCAGTACCACCAAAAACATAAATATGTTACTACAGGACCTCCAGATACTGCCTGGTTAACTATGTTACTATAGGACCACCAGATACTGCCTGGTTAAATATGTTACTAGAGGACCTCAAGATACTGCCTGGTTAAATATGTGCAGTTTCACCAGATACTGCCTGGTTAAATATGTACAGGTTCAGCAGATGCTGCCTGGTTAAATATGTTACTATAGGCTCTCCAGATACTGCCTGGTGTAAATATGTGCAGGTTCAGCAGATACTGCCTGGTTTCAACATGTAACTATAGTACCACAGATACTGGTGTAAATATGTGCAGGTTACTGCGGGTTCACCAGATTCTGCGTGGTTCAGGAGAGTCTGCTGACAGCTGTCTCCCTGTCCT
Source organism: Merluccius polli (assembly GCA_030340625.1). Classification (NCBI taxonomy): domain Eukaryota; kingdom Metazoa; phylum Chordata; class Actinopteri; order Gadiformes; family Merlucciidae; genus Merluccius; species Merluccius polli. Next base: position 23,536 of record JAOPHQ010000909.1, read on the forward strand.
CATTCTTGGCCTGGGTCGGAGGATTACTGGGAGCTCCCTGGCATCGGACCAATGCTCTTTGCCTTCTACACGTTAGCCATTGTGTCCGACGATGCATTACTAATGCACGTCTCGTGTTTTTTAATCACATGACGCTGGCTCGCGTGACCCAGCTGATGAGTGTGGTAATAGAGCAGACAGACTCTGAAAGGGTTCCTGTAGTGTTTGCGTTTCAAATTGATTTTCAAACAAAGAACTATATTTCATTAGGTCTGACTGGGGAATCTCCTGTTTGAAACAGATTGCATCTTAAGAAGTTAATGCAGTGTTCTCAGTTCCTGAGACATTACAGCTAGCCTATTTTGTTTCCACTGAAAGTATTAACTGCGGCAATTCAATTCGTCCCTAATGCACTTGGACATAAGGACAAGTGTTGAGAGATGTATGTGAGACTTGTATGGGAAACACATTCACAAACCGCTCATTTAAAACCTATTCAACAAAACCTTTTGTTTTTAATCATGCCTTATTCAACAGCCATTCAGTCATACACCACATCATTTTCATTTGAGAGAGAGAGGAAGGGTTTGGGAATTTCTAAGCGAGTTTCCCTGTGTTTGTCTCCACCTTGTCCCCCCCCCCCCCTCCTAGGCTGCAGATTGCTCAGGAGGAGCACCGCACAGTGGAGGTGGAGAAGGTTAACCTGGAGCAGAAATTGAGGGATGAGATCAACTCGGCCAAGCAGGAGGCCCAGCGACTCAAGGAGCTGCGGGAGGGCACAGAGAACGAGCTGAGCCGCCAGAAGTACGCCGAGGAAGAGCTGGATCAGGTATTGCTTTGGGTTGTGGTTTTTACACCATGGTTCCTCCTCACGCTCGTTGGCCACAGTGACGGGAAGGTGTGCTGGTTTTAAAACAACAAGCCACATTGTGTTATTTTTCTAGTGCGGGGAGGAACGCGGAAGTGCAGTCTCGATGGTCGCAACTCGAGTATGGTGGAGTGATCTTTTGTATCAACGTAAAATCTTGAAGCGAGTACATTCAATGTCCGTCGGGTGTCGGCTGTACAGCATGTTTCTCTATGCTGTGGGTCAGTTGTACAGAAGGTTTACACAGGTTTGTCAGATTTTTCAGATGGGATGTTGTGTAATACACCCACTCAGCTCTTTGTCCATTAGGGAACTGGCAGGGGATGGAAGTGAGGGTGCTTCCCACATTGGCAACCCGACAACACGCATTGAGCTCGGTGTTCACGGACTATCACAACCGACCCAACATATTCACCTGCAGTAGCGCTTCTGACTCTTATTCACAGTTGAAGGGGAACCGTTACGCTCTGCTATTTTATAATATAGTATATAGTTCAAGCTATTGATAGCAGCACTCTGTTATATTAGAAATAAGTGAGCCTGGCGGTTCCCCTTTAAGGAGTGTAATTTTTTCTACCACATACGCCCGTGATAATATTTTGATAGATTTTGTTGGATTGGATCGAGTTTAAAGCGAAGTTTGACATGTATAATGTTATTTATCTTTCCGACATGACTGTGTTGCCACAGAGCCTCAACTTATCAGTCGCAACGCAAACTGAAGTTAGTATTTACGAAACAATGACCAATGTGAAATGTTCTCTGCTTATCAGTGTTGGGTGTGTGTGACTGACTTCCACCCTGGTGAAACTGTCCAGCTGGGTGTTCACATGAAGGACAAATTCAACAGCATTTGGATGAAATGGAGGAATTTCAATAGAAGGCTGAAGTTTTCTTGAACATGTTTTCTAGCTGATGTAATGGAGTATATCTGATGACGCTATGCCCTTTGTCATCAGTTAGCTACAGAACTGTATGCTGTACAAGCTGCTTAGAGGCGTTTATTCATTGCTGTGTGCTTTTGGGACTAAAGTAGGCCACTTCCTTATATGCGTTGGAGCCTCTCTAGCTAACTTCCCTTATATTAGCTTGACAAAATGGAATAGAGTGCTAGCTTTTTATTGTTGCAGGAGCTAGCTAGAGAAACCGTAATGATGGTGTAACCTTTGTTACTGGTTTATTTGAGTGTTTCACTGCCGCTGTGAGATCTCATTGGTCTTTGTGTGACATTCTTTAACAAAACACTTCCTTCCTCACTGGGGAGAGTTTAAAGCGCGGTCGTTAACCAGTTTATTTTGATATGTCTGGTGTACCACAGATGTCTTCCTGTCTAATGACTACAATAACACACGCCTCTTGAGGTTCAATCTTATTTAGTGTTTACATTTGGAGAATAATCTTATCATAAATCTTATCAAGGCAGGGGCAGAGTACCAGAAATACCTGGAAAAATAAAGTGCATTAACAGATGGTTGACATCCGATCAAACTGACCATTGACCTCGTGGACACACAACTGTTAGGGTTAGGGTTAGGGTTAGAAAGAAATCGCTAAAAGGGCATGTTGAGAATTTCCTATAATTGTAAAGATAGAATAGTGGTCAGGGTGTTCGAGTCCCAGGCGAAAGGTACTCGGTTTGATCCCCGTTGTCGGCAGCAGTCGGCAGGCACAGTAGGCACCTTGAGCAAGGTGCCTACCTTCCGACCCCCTGCCTTCTTCTTGATGACACGTATCTGAAAAGACCCATTTTGGATAAAAGTGTAATAAACTAAACAGTGTGTATTTTCTGTGTGTGTGTCTGTGTCTGTGTGTGTGTGTCAGGGATGGAAATTAACACCCACCACACGCCATTTGCGGGTGGAGTTGTATGGTCGCGGGTGAATTGTGTCACTTCACCCGCCATTGTGTCGGGTACTTTCCAGTCAGGTCCGATCAAATTTGCATATTTAATACATTCGTCATACGGCCCCCTTCTTCTACGCCTCTTTTGCTGAACTGCGACTGTCAACCCCCCCCCCCCCCCCGTCAACAATTGCGTCCCCCCCCCCCCCCATCAACAATCGCCCACCCCTGATAGAGATAATATGCCGGTATCAACATTCGGTATAGTATGCTAGGCTAATTATTGATATATAAAGAAAGAACTACTAGAGAAAGCAATGTTGCTTTCTCTAGTAGTATTCTGACGTTTTTCAATGTGTCTTGCACTTATTAAGTCATTGTTTCTTGTTCTTGTTTCTTCATGGTCTGTTTTCAAATGTTTAATTTCGAATGCATAGGCAGAGTATGAGTCTTCCTATACCGAGAGGATACATCTGTTGCATTTCAGTGCACTGAAAAAACAAATGTTCCTATTGACTTATGATGGTGTAGCCATGCATGTTGTTATTAATGTTATTGTTAATATGTCAATTAGTTTTTTATTGAAAATACTTTGTATAGATGAATTATCCCCAAACTTGTCATCGTAACACCTTTGAAATAAACATGACTTAACATGGCAGATACCTGTGTATTGTTTGTCATATGCGGTAAGAGTGTAACATTTTCAACTCAGTTCCTTGGTAGCACCTACTTACAGTAAAAATCACTTCTGATGGAAAACATGATGTGTATGAAAAACACTTCTTATCTATTGTTACTATTATATTGTTTAAAATGTATGCATATATCAAAAAAATATAGCGTATAAAAAGTGGCTGGTAAAAATGATGAAAAAAATGATGGTGGGCAAAAAAGTTAATTTCCATCTCTGGTGTGTATAGGTCCGTATGGCTCTGAAGAAGGCTGAGAAGGAGCTGGAGTCGAGGATCAGCTGGTCGCCCCCAGAGTCCCTGCAGAAGTGGCTGCAGCTCACCCATGAGGTGGAGGTGCAGTACTACAACATCAAGAAGCAGAACGCAGAGAAACAGCTGCTGATGGCCAAAGAAGGCGTAAGTCCACCACATGACGACGCAGTTTGATTGTTTCTTTGTTATTCTCTTGATGTTGAAGACTGTCCATGGATGGAAATATTAAAAAAACAACTATGTTGACAGATGACTTTCTCAAAGGGAGGGACTAGCCAGGTCCCTGTGTTGCTTCAGTCGTATAATAAACCTTTTAACGTGTGTGTCCGTATCCTTGTCCGAGAAAGAGATAGAGAGAGAGAGGTTCATATTCATGGTCTTGTTTTGGCTGTGCTTCATCGCTGCATTTTACACTTCCTTGTACTGTGAGATCAATTCCTAGAACTACTGGGAATCCAAAACAGACAATAATGACACAAATTCAGTGTAGAGAATAGGAGTTGTATACATAAATAGTTGTAATAATGTAATTGAATGTGAATGTTGCTGTCTGCAGGCTGAGAAGATCAAGAAGAAGAGGAACACTCTGTTTGGGACGTTTCATGTGGCTCACAGCTCCTCTCTGGATGACGTGGACCACAAGATCCTGGCAGCAAAGTAAACCTTCAGCCATTTCCATACTTCAACTTACAGTTATTGCCATTTCATTGTTGATTGAATGCATGTTTTGTTTTTTTTACGCAATTAAGATGGAAGGAGAAAATATTGGAACTATTTTAGTTGTGAATATTGTAAATGCTGCTGTCACTTTTTTTTTCGGTACATCAGTACATTTTAGGGGGATCAATACTTTTATCTTGTTGAACAGTAGTTTGCTCTTTCACTGACACTACAAGAGTCAGGGCAAGCACACTCATTTTATGTTTTGCTTAATTCACTGCTAATGGCTAACCTCATGTTGATAGAACATTTAAATGTCAATCCTTTTCTTTTACGACAGGAAAACCCCTGGTAGAGGATACGATACAGTAAAACACATTATGAATAGGTGGATATGAGTCCAGCATGGTATTTAGTGGTTGTACCATGCCCTGGTTTCTGCCGTTAATCAATTCATTTCAGCTTAGACACGAGGCTGTTTCAATGTACATTGTGGGATTTTTCATATTCAAACTTGAAGGTGTCAATCAAATGAAGGCACTCTGTCGGTTTCCTGCCATGACTAACAACAAATCAACACTTCCTTTGTGCTTGTGATCTGTTACCGCAGCCCTTCCTGTCTCACACATGACCCACTTTACAAAGATGTGGACTAGGGCAACGATTAGTCTAGTAGTCGATTAGCCGATTGACAGAAAATTAATTTAATCAAATTTGTATAATTGATTAGTTGTTTAGGCTCATTTATTGATGAACAAACACCAAACATTTGCTGAGTGATGCTTCAGAAATTTAAATGTTTGGTTCATGGATCATTATAAAATGAATACTTTAGTTTCTTTTTGGCTGTTTGTCAGATAAAGCAAGCTAATATAAAAAAGCAAGCTAAATAAGACACCGCTTTGTACTCTGGTAATTTGTGATGCCGTTTGCTATTATTTGTGAAATTTTCTAGACTAAATTGATTTGATCAATCGGAAAATGATCGTTGAGATTAATCGACTATGAAAATAACCGTTAGTTGCAGCCCTACTGTGGACGCCAGTTCTCACTCCTCCTTCTCCCGGGTTGCAGGCAGGCACTAGGCGAGGTGACGGCCGCCCTGCGGGAGAGGCTCCACCGCTGGCAGCAGATAGAGATCCTCACCGGGTTCACCATCGTCAGCAACCCAGGGCTGCCCACGCTGGCCTCGGCGCTCAACCTGGATGGCAGCTTCCTGGGCGGCCGGGCCACGCCCCAGCACTTCATCATGTCCGACGACATGGACGACCTGGACGAGGACATCCTGCCCGCGGGGACTCTGCAATGTAAGGGTTCTTCCAGCGAGTCTCTAAGGCTTAGCAGGCGACCCTCCAAAAACACCAAGCTCCACCTGGGGAAGTCCAAAAATCTGCCCTCTTGAGAATTGGGACCCAGGGTTTTGTGTTTTTGTTGTGGTCCAGACGTGCTGTGACGCTGAAAGGGCTGCTTGGGGGGGGTGGGGGTGTTTGTTAAGTGTGTAATCTGTGAACTGTAATTTTTTTTTTACACCTCTCCAGTGGAGTGTTTACTTGTTGTTGGGCTTCTCGATCGAGGGGGGCGATGCAAAGTCATTACTTATATTGTCCTATCTATGGTTGGAAAATGACATTTTGAAGAAATACATTCTGTTATTGAGATCTCTCTGTGCTCCCGTGTTTGTGTCTGTGCAATTGCCATCGGTTTTAGAATATACTCCAGAATGACAACATCCCCATAAAACGTTACGTTCCAGTTGATGCACGACATGAAATGCAAAACATACACACACTAAGCTCACCAAATCAGCCATTTAAAAGGTTATATGCAAAGCTAACATATTTGTGATTGTTTCATTCTAAAAAACCTGTACAAAACAAAACAATACAAACTGGTGACCACAGTGTTGCCGGTCAGTGCATCATGTGGTTGGTTTTAATGGCAGATCTTGACACGGTCAAGGAGACTTGACCAACTGCAGTGGAAAGCTGCGCGGCCGAGGCCCCCCCCCCCCACTTCCTCCCACTGCCACTACAGCAGTGAGTACCGTCACGTCTCTTTAAAAACCCCACATCGATTACACTTAACACCCTATGTCACTCCCCCCTCTCTTCCTCCACCGCCTCCCCGGCCTCTCAGTTCCCACCGCTGTCATTGGCCCGCTGCGGACGCCACCTGGCTACTCGAACGTGGGGCTGGTGACCTGTGGTCCTGGGGTTGGCAGCTCCTGTGGAAATATTCGGGTCTGCAAATTATCCCTAGGGCCCCCGAATCACGCCTCCCGCTTCTCTTCTGACACCCAAGTATCTCTCACCTTGAGTCCGCCACCACAACCACCACCACCACCACCACCACCTAAACAATATTGTAAATGGACACGGCTCAGCGGAAACGCTCGCTATGCAGCGTTTATCTGATCTGGAACACCTCCCTCTCCCTCCTCCCTCTCTTCTCGGCTGCCTGCTTGCCAGATTTTTTTCCCTCACTTCCTTAAAAAAAAGAAAGAAAAGAGCAACCAGATACTTAAGGTTGTCAGAGTTCCTGTTCCTGATTGGCTCAAATGGGGGGCGGGTTTTGAACCAATTGACAAACGGCAATACAATGCTGAATGCTGTCCCCTGTGGTCTGATGGAAGTGTCTGATTGCTCTTTTAATACAGTCACTGGCCCTAGTGCACTCGGATATTACCTCATTCATATTATGCCTATCGTTTCTGTTTCCTTGGTGTCGATTCTGTTGACAATATTATTCGATTATGTAATTTTTTTATGTACATTTTTTTTCTTTCAAGTACATCCCCAATATTAGGTTTGGGATAATTTGTTTAAATCCAAAGTTCCATCTTTTGATTACCCTTTAATTTTTATATAATTTAGTTTTCCGGTGTAATGGGTGAAACGCACGTGTTGGGATTTCAGTCAAATTAAGCATTATGCCACAAACACACACACACACTGTGTAAAGCCCTTTGGGTGTCTTGAAGCACTACACAGATGCAACGAATTATTATGAAATTATTATTAAATATAAAATAAGATACAATTGGCTACATTCCAAGTCATTTCCCCTGGACATTAACGTATGTAAACCTTCCCCAACACCTGTGTTTCCCCGTCTCTGACTTCCCATCTTGCATCCTTGTGTTGATAATAGTTTATTTGTTGCACCAAGCCGGCTTGTATAACCCCTGTTGTTGTTGTGTCCCACACAGCTGCCAGCATGATGTCTCTCCGCCAGCGACACCTGGACCCCCACTTGACCATGGGCTCCCAGAGGTTGGTAGAGTCCTCCCTATTGGCGGGGCCGCCACAGCAGTCCGAGGGCCCCCAGTTCCCCGCCAGAGCGCCTAGGGCCACCCTCAGGCAGTCTCGCAGCCAGTCCTTCGGACAGTTCGAGGCGCTGGCGCTGCCCCCCCTCTCCTCAGCCGTGTCTCATCCTTCCATCGTTTCCTCCTCCGCCTACAGCCCCCAGCCCTTCTCCCCCCTCTCCTTCTCCTCCTCCTGCCTGCCCAGCTCCGTGGCGGGCGCCTCGCACCCCTCCCATCCGTGTCACGCCTCCTTCAAGCCGCTGGACGCCATCCCAGACGACCCCTCGCAGGACGGCTGCGACGCGCAGTCCTCTCCTGACGGCTCCGGGTATCGCTCTGCGCTCGCGTCACCGCATACGTCGCATGTGCGTGGGTGCTGCACACCCCCCCCCCCCCCCCCACCACCCCCCCCCCCTCCCCTCTCTTTCATTCTGTTTGCTCCTTCACGCTTGTGATGTCATCACTGTCTCAGCAGTTTTTCTTTTTGTTGGGTCTGTTTTCCACTCATTTGGGTCTGTTTTTTCAGGCTGTGTCTACTTCAGGCTTTCTACCTAGCTCCCATATTCATTCTGTGGTTCCCATCATTACTCATTATTGTTGTTATTATTATTATTATTATTTTTATTTTTATTATTATTATTCAAATCCATTGCCTCCATTTAAAAGAGCCCCCCCCCCCCCCCCTCGCCTGCTAGTCTAACAACAAGTGTGGAGTCGAAGTTTACAGGCTGTCCCCAGAGCGTGAATAGCTTGGCAGTAGACTCACCATCCAGATGTAGCGTAGGCTTGGCATGGGGTGGCGATCACCACTGCATCTGCTCCCTCTGGGACTGTTTCTGACATGTTGTTGTTGACGGATGTCTCCTCTCCTTTTTTCCCACAGAGATTTAAATCGCTCTGACTCCGACTCCTCCCTGTCCCTGTCCCAAGTGGGCGACCGCCTGGCCGCCTACGGCCCCAAGGCTCACCTGGTGAAGCCCGCCTCCCTCCTCATGCACGGCCTGGTGGCCCACGCCGAGGACCCGTCCTCGTTGCCGCCGCACACCCACACGCCCAATGGCGGCAACCGCGTCTACGAGTGGACGGGCGCCGGTCACCCGCCCGACGGCGTCTCCGAGAGCCCCATCCTGATGAAGAAGCTGTACGGCATGGAGAAGTCGGCCAGCCTGGGGGAGATCCACAGCATGTCCGTGTCAGAGTCGTCGCGCTCCTTCAGCCCCAACTCCACGGAGCCCGACACGCCGTCCCCCACCGGCGACCAGTCCGGGGCCAAGGGCGGCAGCAGCCGCATCCCCCAGCTCTCGTCCAAGAAGAGCCCCCTGGAGGAGGATAGCGGCTCCACGGGAGAAGACACGGATTCGGTGGCCAGCCGCAAGAAACACACCTTCAAAATTTTCAAGAAGCAGAAGAAATAATATGATGATGTTAAGGGCTACAGGAGAACTAAGAGGCTTGTTTTGAGGCAGATTTTTGACTGTTCATTGTTGTCCTGTTTTCTGTTGTTTTTAGTTGGGGTTTTTTTGTTTTTTTTGTTCTTTGTTTTTCTTAACGGTCCAAAAAAGATCGTGGCACAATATGTGGCCGTCACGTCGTTTTGTTGGGTACCTATTTTTAAAGAAACTGTGGGAGCAAACAACATTTGAGGTTTTTATGTACTTGTTGTTGTGTGTGTTTTTGGGGCAGGGTTGTGTACATTGGACTGTAAAGTACTATTTATTCTGCAGGAAGCGGTGCCAGTCTATCTGAGGGAATCAAGTGTCCCATGTTTTTTTAGTTTCCTTCTTTTCCTTCTGCTTGTGCTCCGCTATAGGTTTGCATGTCTTGACCTTTTGTTTGGCTAATGCTTGGCTAAGCTTTTGGTGTTCGCTTGGTTCTTGCCACCACCCCACCCCCAGTCAGCTAAGTCGTCACTCGATAGCTTTATTAGTCGATAGTCCTTATTTTTTTGTCTTTATGACCCCACTATGCGTAGCCTCTACGACTCCGCCAGTCGATTTGTTTCTGTGGCTTTTGTGGGAAAATGTATTTTAGAAACGGAGATTACCAGCTTTATATCAATCCATTGATCTTGCCAGAGGAAGAAAAACAACACGTTTCGATTAATTGCTGAGAAATGTTTGACAGCGACCTAAAATAAGGATGTTTTATCCAAGGGGCATTCCAACAGTAATCAGACCTGTGTGATTTCATGAAGTGGTACCATTTACAGACGTGAAATAAGAGCATTTTAACCAAATGTTTGAATACAATGAGTCCTGTGTGGATTAGAAAATCTATAGTGATAAAATATTTCCCATAACTAATTACCTTTGCTTCACAGAGAGAGAAAAACTTTTTTTATTTTAGTCTGGCTTTTGGGTTTTATACCCAAAGGCCTTGAACGCAGTGGCCAGCCGAGTGCAGTCCACACTCCAGTCTCAAGGATTTAGGTTACTGATCTTCTATTACTGGGTTTGCCAGCTAACATGGCCCAATTTGGACAGTGAGGCCTTGTTCTCGGCATTGTGGTTTTAAATACACTTGGGTGGGATAGTTGCCAAGTCAATTTTACAGCCTATTAACTGAAATAAAATGAGGGAGCTCATGAAATATAGTGAGGGTTGCGGGTGAGGGTTGTTACTCTTCCACAGTGGAGTCATTTGGGGGTACAGGGTTTATGTGTCCGGGCGGTGGTCGTACAAATGTCGATGGCCAGCGACTGCAGTTTGAATTACTGGGTAACCGTTCTGCTCCCTCCTTTTGCTCCGTCACAGTCATTGAGGCAGACGTGGCGGGTCGTCCCGAGAGCAGTGGCAGTCAGTGTTAATCAGTGAGGAACATGGGGGGGGGGGGGGGGGGGGGGCCAGAAAAAAAGGGCTGAAGAAAAACATGAGGGCCTCCCCCCCTCCTGGGTTCACTGGGGTCACGGGGTCAAGGTGAACCTGCCTCCAGTGCACCACCGCTTGTTTGTATGTCGCAGACGTTCGGCTTGGTGCACCTCGTGAACGAGCTCCTCCCGATGACGTTCTCCACACGCTTGTAGATATCAAGCGGTGTTATTTGTCAGCTACATACCAATTTTTTGTAATTGTCTTTTGGTGGCAGGATTGGTTGAACTTGCCAAAAAAAAAAAAATTATTTCCATAAGTGTGCAAACGCGACCTCTGGAGGTGATTCTGGGGACATGCAAACTGGCTTAAAAAAACAAAACAAAAAAGCCGATCATGTTGAAGTGCCAAAATGCTATTATTGAAATATTGATGTACAATAATATATTTCCATGTATAGCTATGAGTATGCTTGATTTCACAGGGAACAAAAAGAAAGCCACATAGAAGTGAGCTTAAGGGACGGCTTTTCTGCTTCTCTTTTAAATAGGGGCTCGTAGGTTTTCTGTCCTCCAAAACACATGGGGTCATGGGGTCCTGGGTCAGTGAAAGGGTTTTGATGTCGTCTGTCTGGGACTTTGTGGTCCCCAAGCCAGACCAGGCCTACCCCTCCTCCTCCGTGTGTCACACACAGTTTCCCTTTCAACACAAATGTTTACCTACATGAGAGTCAAACAGCAGCAGCACTTTGTAATGGCGGACAGGAGACCCCAGCAGGACCAGGACAGCAACAGTACTATGCACTGTCAGGATCAGTAGTGGTAGTAGTAGTATTAGATGAGACTAATGGGGGGGGGGGTCGTCTGGGGTCTGTTTACTCGGCTCCTTACATCGAAACAACCAAAAATAAATGCCCCCCCCCCCCCCCCCCCCCCTCTGTAGTGTGACCCGGATGGTCTGGATGTAGGAACCTGCTGAGGGACTTGAGCTCATAGCCACCAGCTGAGAACAACACACTTCCTAACGGGGAAACAACTTTATAAACGTCATTTGTACCTCTTTTTTGCACGACGAAGCTAGTAAGTGTCCGTGAGTGTGTGTCGGTCCGTCTGCGCCCTGTGTAATAATAATAATAATAATAATTACAACGACAATAATACTGATGATGATGATAATAGTCATACTATGAATGCACTCTGAACGGTGATGCATGTCCACCGAGGAGTGGCTCTGGTGGAGGGGTTGGCTCCCTCCACCCACTTTCTCTTTCTCTTTCTTTCTCTCCTTTTGAGCTTATATTTATGAACACATATATTTGTACAGAGAAAAAAATAATAATTTTGCATCTTCTGTAATGTTTCAAGACTTTTATGGCACTCCTGCATGATAGCAATAAACTATTTTGAATGAAGCGCGATGGGTTTGTTTAATGGATTTGACATACACTGAACACAACTTTTACTTTCTGTTAATAGTTCATATATAGATATGTGAATAGTTCATATATGGATATGTGAATAGTTCATATATGGTTATGTGAATAGTTCATATATGGATATGTAAATAGTTCATATATGGTTATGTGAATAGTTCATATATGGATATGTGAATAGTTCATATATGGATATATTATTAGTTCATACATGGAGTCCATACTCTGAAGGAAAGGTGGTGGGGACATTTTTTAAACGGTCTTCAAACTATGCCATTTTAGGCAATGTAATGGTGACGCTACTTTTTTTTAGCTGACGTTACTTTTTTTGGACAATGCACATTTGTTTCTGCTATATTTACATTGCATTGTATGTTTTCTGGGCAAACAAAGCTTTCTCAAAGTGTTCCCATTTGTCAGATAACATTTCTCGGTGAAATAAGCTATTTTTCAGAACATTGTTAGCAAATTATTATTTTCAAAAAAGTGGCCAAAAAAAACTTGGCTCGGTCCGCCAATCAGACTACTTCATTCATGCGCAGATTGGGAAGCATCATCTCTTAGTACTGGCAAAGCATTGCGCTAAGGTGGATCGTTCACTGAGTGTCGGCAGGCCAATTGCGCAATCCCTCCAAACTTGAGAGGCATCTGTGGCTTGTAGGCCCACAGTAAAAACTACAACTTAGAGCGGCTGCCTGTGGTCCACCATCTTGGGAGCACCTGTTTAATCAGTGATCCTGATCCCTCACACCTGTCCAGTAGATGGACCATCTTCACTCACTAGCAGGCCTCGGAAAACACATTTTTAGGCATACTTTATTAGAGAAATAAGCTCTCTGAGCATATACATATTAGACATTTACCCTTTAGCCTATGACTCATTTGAATGTTTGTTTTTTTCCTGTTCCTACATCATAGCCTAATCAGATCACCAGTGTAACTTGGTTGACGCTCAAAAGCTCAACTTGACCAGACACCGCAGTGTTGGACCGATCCTTGATCTGTATGTAGCTGAGACAACAGCAGGGTCATCCTCTCTCTCTGAGGTCGGCCTTGTGTTCGTAGGCCTGTGTGTGTATGTGTGGTTAAACTGGTGGAGCAGGGTGGGGTGGAGCAACGTTTTGTTCAATATTGACCTAAGGTCTTGCTCCAATTAGGCGAGGCAGGATGATATCCGGATCTGGAGCATTGGGCGTCGTTTCACTTTTCTGTGTAAGAATGTACCAGCACATGTAGACTGAACATTAGCTTATCCTATTCAGTGTTTGTTTTTTTTAGCTCATTGTGGGTTTTTTTTAGCTCATTGTTATTTTTGTTATTGTGCCGGGAGCCATAGTTTACATTTTAATAATATATTATTACAAATAATTTTAATTAAAAAAAAACAAAAACGTTTTGGATTACTATGGATTACCCCAAGCTGTGCCAATGTGTGCACTTCCTCCTCAGTCTACAGGTAGGTTCCTTACTGCCAATTATCTCTCTTTGAACATTGGTGGTCCTACCCCCATTGGTGGGGACCCGTCCCCCGGTCCCCCCCGGGAATTTCGCCCCTGATCCAGACCGCACAGGTTATCATTCTGTAGTGTTTTCGATGGATCTTCTGCACCTGAACGTTGTCCTCCTCTGGTACAACAGGTGGTTTGGGGTGCGGATAACGTGGCCCTCCTCAACCCCCCCGAAGAGCCCGTGTCGGGTCACCGTTTGAAGGTGCTCTACTCGTGTGACGGCCGGGCGCTGGTGCGCGTGGACTGCACGGTGACCTTTGACACGGGCCTGACCTCCACCTACCTGCTGGGGCGCTGGCGCTGCGAGCCCGGCGACCCCCCCGGGAGGGTCAGAGCCGTGAAGCTGGGCTTCCCGGACTGGCTGGTGTTCCGGGCGGACGGGATAGTGCCGGAGTCCCGCTGGGTCCAGAGCAGTGTCCTGGTGGCGTCGCTCCGCCGGGCCGGCCGGTCAGAGGGCGAGGATGGGGCGGTCTTGGCGCGAGACCTGGCAGAGTTGCGGCCTGTGCCGCCTCTCAGGAGGCCCCTGAAACAGCACGACGTCTGTCCCTCGTGGGGCTCCCAGATGATCCGGCTGACGAGGAACTTCTCACACTCTCAGTGCAAGGAGGAGAAAGGTAAGATTAGTGAACAGAGGGATTTCTCTTACATATACGGGGGCACACAAACAGACATGTTTGTTTTTCTGTTTACACTCTTCAATACAGTTCGAGAAATTGTTGCAAATGTGTTTCTAAGGTTGTATTCGAAACCCTTCAAGTCATTTCATTTGTCACTTTATAAACAAAAGATCGGCCCTTGTTTTGAGAAGCTGGTGGGGGTAGTTTTTGTGTGTGTGTGTGTGTGTGTGTGTGTGTGTGTGTGTGCATAGGATTACGTTTTCACAGCGAACTCCTCCTTTCACATATTTCCTCCTGACGTAGAGACGGTGAGCCTGCTGTCCTCCATCTATGCCTCGACTGGAGAGAGCTATGGGCTCACCAAGACCCTGGGTGTCTACAGCAGTGAGGTGCTGGAGAACGTCCGCCTCAACAGTATCTCCTATCCATGGTGGGAAATATAAACTATACCATCTACTAATACAGTGGTTCTCAACTGGTATATAGCCTGGATCAGGGGTGAAATTCACAGGGGGGACTGGGGGACTGTTCAAAGACAGCCACTTGGCTGGAAGGAACCTACCTGTGGAAGTGCACACATTGGCACAGCTTGGGGTAATCCATAATCCAAAACGTTTTTTGTTTTTTTAATTAAAATTATTCATTGGGTCTAGGACCCAATTTACCAATATTGCAGTAATCAACAATGCCTTCATAAAAACATTGAGCAAACAAAAATCTACAACAATTGGGGCTAAACTCAATGAAATAGTAAGCCATTGAAATATGAATTAACACATGAAACATTAGTTAATTCATGGGCTGCTTTCTAAAGATTAAGGTTTGGCATGTGCTCTGCGACTCAAAAGGCCTATCGCTCCACCAGTTGAGAATCACCGCACTAATGCACTTAATCACGGTTTAATGTTTACCAAGCATTGCTTGTTGTTTGTTGGCAGGTGTACGTTTTCCATCTGGGTGTTTGTGATGAAACACTGTGAGCTGCGCATGTGCAGCATCTTCCATCACATCGACTCCGACGACAACTACGCCACGCCCGTCGTATTTCTCACAGAGACAGGTAAAGGCAGGGGGAAGGCCAGCGTAGCGGTTTGGTTTTTTTTCGATTCCCGGCCAAAGGGCTGCGGGTTCGATCCCCAATGTCCACACTCCGCAGTCTACCTGTAGGCATGCCCTAACCCCCTACCTGCTCCTTAATGAGACGTATCTGAATTCACTGTTGGGTCGCTTTAAGTAAAAGCGTGTGCTAAAATGAGTAAATGGTAAATATTAGTGTCTTGGTCTGTAGTTTTCAGTCAAGGTTCCATACGTTATTTCACTAAGTTACTCTAGTTTTGAGTGATGCGAGTGTCTCTCCCCTAATGTCTCCCCAGGTCAGCTCCACTTCCAGATGGACGGAGAGCCGGGGGAGTCCACAGCGTTCCTCAGTCCCTTCAGTGTCCCGCTACGCCAGTGGTGCCACCTGAGTGTCGTCCTGCGCGGTCGAACCGTGAGTACCTTCTCTCTTGTCATCGGTTTCCCTGGTGACGGTTGACGATTTAAGGTGATAACCTTGTCCTCCGTTTTCATCCCACAGGCCACCGTCCACATGGTGTGTATGGATGGACATTCAAGTAATGTTTATTCTACAGAATACACGTACGGTCATTTCTATGTTTTTCCTTTCTGTGCGAACTGTGCAAAAACAAACTATAGCACTAGGCTGGACTATATAGACCTATATATAAATATAATAAATTTGTGGTTTTACATCACTAGGAGGTAGGATATAGTGGTTGGGGTGTTGCCAAAAGGTTCAAGGTTTGAACCCTCATTTCCACAGTCTAAGCCCTACCTGCTCCTTAATCACATATCAATAAATTAGTTATAAATGACTAAATAGTATAACAGCAGTATTCCTTTGAATGTCTTGGTTTTCTGTAGTTTCAGGCATACCCTGGTGTTGGATGATACAGAGGGGTATTTTGTGATTGGAGGAGGGAAATTCATAAGAGCGGTGGAGGGTTATTATGGTCCTCTGATGTACTACCGCAACAGAATATCTTCCCCCAGCAAGGTATTCCCGCAGCTATATCAATATTGTGTGTTGAATCTATTTTTAACATGCCGTTCATAATGTGTTTTTTTGTCATTTGCAGGACGAAGTCGATGTCCCTGATCTCCTCAACCACATAAACCTGACCGGGTGGCTGAGCACCTGTGAAGAGCTTCAAAATGACATGAGAGCCAAAATAACTGGCTACTCTCTGAGAGCCAAACAAGAGGCAGAAGCTGGTGCGCCTTTACAGTCCATTTCAAATAACGGCCACAAGATGGCGCCAGAGTAACTTCAAATGTATACAAACACATACAGGTATACTGTATATATCAACTTTTACGTTTTTGATATTGTTATTTCAGAGAGAAATTCCGGCGACTTGTACAACATGATGATGATGAAGAGGCTCTTATTGAAGTCACAGTGTGAACCCTGGGAAGAGACTTCACCCCGGAGACGACATGCTGCACATCTTGCTAAACGTCTGGCCCTCAAACATGGTGAGAACAGAGCAAAGTCGGAAGGTGAACTTATTTCTCTTACGAAAGCGTACATTATAAATATTAGTCTACTCTACCCTTAACACGCAGGAGGAGGAGGAGCGGAGGTCAGCCTGGCGTCGGTGGGCAAAGCGCTTCATTCCTCAGCGCTGTTGACCCTGGAGACCTCAGGCGGGGTGGAGGCCGTCCGCAGGGTGCTGCCGCTGCTGCTGCAGGCCGGCTGCCTGGGAGAGGACCGCTCTCTCCACATGGCGGCTGTCCTCTACGACACAGGGGCTGGGGGTCCGCAGGCAGCCCACCAAGGTTGTGTGTGTGTGTGTGTGTGTGTGTGTGTGTGTGTGTGTGTGTGTGTGTGTGTGTGTGTGTGTGTGTGTGTGTGTGTGTGTGTGTGTGTGTGTGTGTGTGTGTGTGTGTGTGTGTGTGTGTGTCTGAGGACATCTAGGGGATGACACAAAGACAAACAAAGAGCAATTCAAACTGTGACACTGTGTGGACCTTGCAGGCCTGGCTCCTGGCCCTGCTGGGGGCCCAGCGGGACTCCAGACTGGGCCTGATGCGCCTCGGACA
The DNA here is from genome assembly GCA_030340625.1 of Merluccius polli. Taxonomy (NCBI): domain Eukaryota; kingdom Metazoa; phylum Chordata; class Actinopteri; order Gadiformes; family Merlucciidae; genus Merluccius; species Merluccius polli. The sequence continues at coordinate 40,605 of JAOPHQ010000909.1, forward strand.
TGCCCACCACCGGGGCGACCAGATCCTCCCAGCAGACCCAGACCTGGCGTACGCCTACTACGCCAACATCGCAAAGCAGACGTCTTTAGACCGGCAGAAGCCTTCCTCCAAACAGGTAATCCCATGCCTTGGCATCCTTTTAGGTCCTTTACCATTCAATCGGCTCATGAAAAATGGTGAAACACCTAGCTGATATCCCATTGGAGGATTTATATGAGGGGGGGGGGGGGGGGGGGGTTGGAAACATGTTTACATGATGATGCTAGCCATTACACTATCCTGCTAGCCCCTACACTATCCTGCTAGCCTCTGCCTACACTATCCTGCTAGCCCCTACACTATCCTGCTAGCCCTTACACTATCCTGCTAGCCCCTACACTATCCTGCTAGCCCTTACACTATCCTGCTAGCCGCTACACTATCCTGCTAGCCTCTACACTATCCTGCTAGCCTCTACACCATCCTGCTAGCCTCTACACTATCCTGCTAGCCTCTACACTATCCTGCTAGCCTCTACACCATCCTGCTAGCCGCTACACTATCCTGCTAGCCTCTACACTATCCTGCTAGCCTCTACACTATCCTGCTAGCCGCTACACCATCCTGCTAGCCTCTACACTATCCTGCTAGCCGCTACACTATCCTGCTAGCCGCTACACTATCCTGCTAGCCTCTACACCATCCTGCTAGCCTCTACACTATCCTGCTAGCCTCTACACTATCCTGCTAGCCACTACACTATCCTGCTAGCCACTACACTATCCTGCTAGCCGCTACACCATCCTGCTAGCCTCTACACTACCCTGCTAGCCGCTTTGGTGCAATCTCAGACCTAATACCTTCCAGGCCGCTAGGAGGTAGTGTGCTCCATTCAGTTGGGCGTTTGTGTTCCCAGGCGTTCGTGGAGGCGGTCTACCTGAACAACGAGGAGGCGCTGCAGCAGCAGACCAGTGAGGAGCACCACATCTTCCAGTGGCTCAAACTACAGGCGCACAAGGGGGCTGCCAGCGCGGAGGTGTGTGTTGTGTGTGTGTGTGTGTGTGTGTGTGTGTGTGTGTGTGTGTGTGTGTGTGTGTGTGTGTGTGTCATTAGTGAGGGTACATGACATGCTGAATAGTTTGCTATTGACGCATGGATACTAAATAGTGGTAGATAGTCATTTTAAGTGTTTGTTATACAGGCAACCGTGGATCAGCTTTTGGTTACCAAAACAGACAAACTGGTTACCTACCATGTTTATTATATTGCATTATAATTACGTTAATAACGGTTCTTTTTGGTAATATTATTTTTAGTATGATATTTTGACAATGTTACATTTCTGTAACGGTTAGTCCCGCTGAGATTGTGGAATTTCAGTTGCAATGGTACAGTAGTCGGGGTACAACAAGAAGTGGTTGTAGGTCATCCCAAAATCTAGTTGTCCATGCAACGGTTACCATGGCAGCCCTGTGACAATCGATCCTGCCCCTCCTGACTCGCAGCAAACAATGGCACGCATGCTGTTCTGGGGCCAGCAGGGGGTCTCTGCAGACATCCAGAAGGCGGTGAGGCACTACGAGAGGGGGGCCATCCGACTGCAGGACCCCTTGTTGATGTACGACTACGCCATCGTCCTGATGCAGGTCAGACGCCTGCACATGGCTTCGTAGATGGGACGTACATGAGACGTACATGAGATGTACATGGGACATGCATGGGACGTACATGGGACATACGGGTTATGTTTTTGCAGTTCTGCACCTGTACACCTGGTGGTGCTGTTTAGTCTCTGGCATATTTTCAACTATCTTCTCTATGTGTGCAGCGACTTACTTAGAGCCGAGTTATTACTATGGTTACTGTTACTTTAGTAACTGGGGTCTAGTTGGTGTTGAGCCTTTACTCTGTCTTCACCAGGGGATTGGCGTTAAAAAGGATGTTCCGAGAGCTGTCACCTTCCTGAAGAGAGCCAAACAGCAGGTTTGATGTCGTCTTTGTATTGTTTCAAACCAACCTCTCGTGGTGAGCTCGGTTTTTTCAGTGCACCCTGTAACCCAAATCCTCACCCTCTTTGACAGGGCCATGTACCCGCGTTCAACGCCCTGGCCTGGTACTACGAGCACTTTGAGCACGACTACAAGCGGGCGGTGGAGCTGTGGGAAGAGGCGGACCTCCTGCAGAGTCCAGACGCTGCCATGAACCTTGGGGTCATGTACTCCCAGGGCCTCTACCCTGGGAAACCTGTCGACAAGGTCAGGACGAAGAGTGGGAATATGTGTACTCACACACACACACACACAGTTTTAACCCAATCAATATCTTCATGAAAAAGTATTCATGAGACCCTTTAAACCTTTTTATTTTATGACTTATGCTGATGAGTCAGCAATCTGCTATATACACACACACACACACACACACACAATTGCAAGGTTGGGCCCTAGTGCAGTCCATTTGTGTTCCCCATGCAGTTCATGGCCTATAAGTACTACTTGAAGTCTGCCCAGAGAGGTCATGTGACCGGAGCCATCCATCTGTCTGAAATGTGGACCAGCGGGATACCCGGCCGACTCCAACGACGCCCTGCTGATGCCGTATTGTTAGCCGCTTGTCTTTCCGTTTGTCCTTTAACTCATCAGCATTTTAATATCACATTATGACACGCTTATAGCATGCTAACATGTTAACCTGCTATTACATTGTGGCATCCTCCATGCTAACACGTTGTAACATGCTAACATGATATTACATTATAACATGCTATAGCATGCTCACATGTTAACATGCTATCACATTATAACATGCTGTAGCATGCTAACATGCTAACATGGTTATGGTCTTCAAGGTGGGCCAGATGGGTGGCTGAGCATAATGGATACCTGGGCAGTGTTTTACAGAACGCCTTGAACGCCTATCTCAACAACGACAGGTGCATGTCTTCATCTTAAAAACCTCAACTTGCTTTTCTTCGAGCAGCCCATGATATTTTACTGATTTTATGAGCCCCAGAAAAATCACAAAATGACTGATGGATGTTCTTGCTTCCTGATAGGCTGATGTCGTTGTTGTATTACATGATGGCTGCCGAGTCGGGATATGCCGCCGCCCAGTTCAACACCGCCCATATATGTGAACAAAACAGCGTGAGTTGATTAAAAACCTATATTTACACTTTTGTGTAATGTAGCAGTCCACTGTTGTTTACACTCAACTCAGCCATCTTAGAAGGGGTGACCCTTTAATGATGTCACCTCTTATGTCCCCTGTCCTCTATTGTTTTCTATCAGTTTGTAAAGCACGTTGAGACTGTAATGTTCATAAAGGGACTTGAGCTGATTGTGTGCCAACTTCTCCTGTATGTGAACAGGAAGGATTTCTGGATCCTGTTTTTGCTGCACATTGTGTGCTAAGATACTACAACCTGACGGTCCACTCTCAACATCCTGCCACCGCAGGTAAGCTAACAAATAAACCGACATGGCTTAAGTATGTATTCATGAATGTATTAATTGTGATGTTTTTTAAATGGACCCATCACCTTGTGGGTTTTGTTCACTCAGCCCTTATTAAAATGGGGGACCTGTTTTATGAGGGACACGTGGCAGGACACAAAGACATGGTCTCCGCTGCCCAGAAGTACAAACGCGCTGCACTCATGAAGGACCCACAGGTAGTTACATTTGTACGAGTCATTTAGCAGGCGCCTTTATCTGAAGCCACTTCCAGCTGTGCAAAAGTGTGGCAAAAACGTGCTGTAAAACCAAATCTCCCATGAAGTACACTAAACATGGTGCTGTGGACATTTTAGAAGAGGGTTAGTGAAGGAATTTCCATATGTTGTCTTCCTCTTCCCCAGGGATGGTTCAGCCTGGGTCTCCTCGTTGAGCAGGACTACAGGCTTCCTTTATCCGTGTTGATCGACCTGGGACTCCCTGAACTCTACCTGGCAGACAAATACACGCTACAGGCTGCGATGTACAGCAGGTGTGTGTGTGTGTGTGTGCGCGTGCTGATCTAGTCTGTCTCTATGCATTTCATATACATGTATGCAATGTATTCCTATGCAGTGAAAATCATAAAATTGTTAATGTTGAACCCCTGTTTACAGATGCAGAGACTCTGAGGCAACAGAGGCCTACTTGGCATGCAGTCTGGCTCTCTTCAACGTCTACCTGAAGTCCTACCAGAGGGACTACAGGGCCTCCATTACGGTTCGGCCTATCCATACAAACCTAGTTTTTATCTGTACACACCCACCTATTATTTATCACCCATAGAGTAATTTAATTAGTTCCCGAATGTCTTGTCAATAGAAAACAAAACTATTATAAGCAAAGAAACCGTTTGAATCCTCAGGTGAGGCTCCATGGATTAAAACACACAAAAAAGAGTGACGATAATGCATATTTGTACGCATCAAGTTTTTGGACTAAAGCACCATTTACTCCTAACACAGTATTGAGAAATAGGACACAGCTGAAAACATTTCTTGGTTTATTAAAATGTTGTTGACGCTCTTCTTCTACCCTACAGTTGTCCAGTCTTGTCGTAATGGTCATCACAGCGCCTCCCATCCTCTTGTTGCTGCTGGCGTACCTGCGGGGGGGGAGTAGCCCGTCTCGTCCTGCGCCGCCCGTTTAACACTATGAACTGAAAAGACTTTTAGTGTATTATATTTTAAGTATTAATAAAACAACACGCAACACTTTGCCCACACCAGTACGGTTCACCATTTTTAAAACTCATCATCTTGTCATCTTTTAACTAATTTTATGAATAAAATATGTTTTTAATAATTTCTGGTTTGTTTTTTCTTAAGCCTATAGATACAATTTAGACAGGAGGCCAAAATGTTTTTAATTGAATATATAATTTAGGAGTTGCTTTAATCTAAAGTGTGGATACAGAGCCAGTCGGGGTTGGGTATCTTGCTCTCGGATGCCGAAGGACGGCTGTGGATTTGAGGGATTGAACCCAGAACCTTTTCACTGAGAGTTCAATACCTATCACAAAAAAGCTATAAAACAATATTGAATGGTGTATTAATAGAAGTCCTTTGCTACTGGCATGAGAAAATTGAACTTATATCAAACAATGCCAAATAAATGTTCAAGGTTAAATAAAATGAAATCATTTGTATTCATCCATTATAAAATAAACCAATTGCAAATGTCAATATTAAGATGTCCGTATTAGGACTCCATGTTTGGTGTCCATATTCGATGGTCTGGTCATGTTTGACGTCCGTGTTTGGTTTCCATTTATGCCTCCATGTTCAGTGTCCGTATTCAATGTCTGACATGTTGTCGTCATGTGATGTCCGTCATGTTTAGCATCCATGATAGGTGTCCATATGCAATGTCCGTATTCATGTCCATTTAAGCCATCCAGGTTAGGTTAGATGTTATATTAAATCTCCATGTTAGGTGTAAAAGTCCATGTTAGGCCTGCATTTAGGCCTACATGTTCGGTGTCTGTATTCATGTTTGTAGTCCATGTAAGCCGTCCAGGTTAGGTGTCCATGTCATTCTTGGTTCTTCATACAAGCGGAGAGCCGGTACAGCCTGGAGCTTCTTCTTCTTCTTCTTCTACTCAACTTCCTTCACCTCCACTGACTCCTGCAGAGAAAGATGGAAATTATCCATTTGCTTTCGTCTGGCAATAAACCTCTATCAAACCATAGGGTGCTAATTTCCAACAGTGGTTATAAAATGATGAATAAAGTTGCTTCGAACAAACCTTTGGCTTGTGTATCATGTCTGGAATGGCTCAGCACTTGGCAGTCACTTTTATATGGTTGTAACTAGTGACACGATGCACACTATAAAGCTTGAGTAGGATTATGGCTCCTGCCAGAGTCATTCCTAGGTTAGGAAGGGAAAATAAACACAACATCAAGTAAGGTTAAAATGATGCAAGTGATACAATTAAACTTAATCATGATATAGTTAACATGTATACCATATTAAGAGACACATATTTTCTTCCACAAGTTGCATTATGCATTATGCAAAACAACAACAAAAACAACAACAACAACAACAACACATTGTTGAGAATAGCCTACATTAAGACATTGCTGTATAATATATTGAATACATCCATCAATGTAATAAATTACGTTTTTTTCCCTCCAAACTGCACTACGTGATGACGTCATGTAAGAGGACGGTTGGAGCAACCATAACTGCTGTTGCCGTATTTGTGGGCACGTGACCCTTGAATGAGCGCGTCAAATACCCGTGATATATTATATATAATATATATTATATATACTATATAATAGACGAGTTCAACGGCCTTACTAATAATTAGTCGACACGTGTATATAAACTAATCCTTCAAATAGTTTGGGGTGGGCCTCACGCTATGCTAGCTGCTAGCAGGAGTGTGGCGGTTGAACGTAAAACCACAGTTATGTCAGCTGCAGTCAGGTAAGCATGGGCTTAAATGTGAATTGTGAATTATTGGCCAAGTAACACATTTATAAGTCAAGCTAAAAAAAAAAAATCACCACTGTAAAAACTAGCGACCGAAACGTGACATTATATTGACCTTAGTGCTGGTTGTAGTCCATACAGCCATGGTGGCCTGAGCAGTACAACTGGAGTCATGTTTTAGTTGTGTTCATGTATGGAAATATGTCTTATTAATATGAACTAGACTTGGCATAACCAAGTTTACCAGTGACTTGTTTACTTTATACCTTTATATTTACCTGTCAATGGCACTCAACGGCTCTCTGCTATGCAACTCACTCTCCCATTCAAGTTGCATTGAGAGCATGTTGTTCATGTTGCTTCAGTTGGCCTCCACATTTCTTAACAGGCATGTTTTTTTTTTTTTTTTTACTTGACCACAAAAGCCATTATTTGTTTATTATTTCTTATAGTCATATTAAAATTAAAAATATTTTATAAATTATCTGTTTTTCAAGGAAATCCTACATAAGCAAACACTACATGGGGGTTGAAGTTGTCATAAGTACACAACAGTAAGGCTTATAGCAGGGAGGGAGTAAAGAGGTCAGGTTTGAAGTAAACATGGAAATGGAAAGGACACAGCGGGAACAAATTAGTTTATGTGCATGATGACAAATATTTAGCATGCATTTGGTTTAGCACGCATGCACCGCACAGTCTCCATTACCAAGGCGGTCTCCACTGCCCTCTCTTCCTGTCTTCCGCCCTCTCTCACTTCTTCTCTCCCCTGCCCTTTCTCTCTCTCTCTCTCTCTCTCTCTCTCTGCACAGATATGGAGAGTGAGTCGGAGGGTGTCGTAGCAGTGGGGAGTGGGCAGAAGAGACAACTAAACTTAGAGCTCACTCAGGCAGAGGCAGAGAGAGACACAGACTGACAGAGAGAGAGAGACAGATAGACAGAGAGAGACGGATAGACACACAGACTGACAAAGAGAGAGAGAGAGAGAGACAGACTGACACAGAGAGAGACAGAGAGCGAGATATAGGGAAAGGGAGAGAAGCTGGACCTGAGCTTGTGGGATATATCGACTACAGTATAAGAAAGACGGCCAGCTGCTCAGCAGGACCAACTGATACAGGTATGTCTGTGTGTGTGTGTGTGTGTTTGCATGCATGCATTTGTGTGTGCCTGCGTGTGGAGGGTAACAGTCAATCAACTCGGTGGTAATTCCCATGTTTATGTTTCCTTTGCTTTTTGTTTTTGTAATGTCTGCTTGAGAAGACTCATCAATAGTTCAATACTGGTTAATATTATCACTACATTTTTAACAGATCATTTTAATTCAAATGGCTTCAAATCAAATTGTAATAGATATCAGGCCTAATACAGGCATAATATAATTGCAATTACAATAATTAGAAATTACAATTATTCCTTGATAATACTTTGAGACTGGGAGAGGGAGAGAGATTCAATCAGTTCAGTCTGCTGCTTCCATTATCGGTCAACAGAATCAGCACAATCTGCATCAAAAAACCCAGTTGGTGTCCCCGTATTTTCCTAATCTCGACTCTTCCTGGTGTGTTTCAGGGCGATACAAACCTTGAGCAGGCTGACAGATTACAGGTCAAGGGCTCCTCCTGTCTTGTTGTCTCTGTGGCCTCTGTTGCTGTGTTGTTTCCCACTGCAGGCTGAGTCGATGCTAATGAGCTAGCAGGCAGATTGATGGGATGAGCATAGTCTCAGTGCAGACAGGAAGGCCAACGACTGACATCCTGCTAACTAATGATGCCACCCGTCTAAGCCTAGCCACGCTTTGGCTCATTTATACCCATACCAAGCCTGGCGCTAGGCGAGCTTCAGCTGCCACTAGAAGCGATGTCATTGGGAGATGGACTTGACAAATCTATACAGTACCTTAACATTCTGGTTCTCACACATGCAGGTGGTGGTGCTAGTGTCTTTAGGTTTTGAATTGATTGAATCTGCTAATTAGCTAAGTGATTGTGAAGTTGTACAAAATGTGGTTGAAACTGTCCTCAAGTGTCTTTTAAACCTTGAAGAGATACATCAGATGTCACCTCAATGTTTCAGTTTAAATCACAACTATATAGTGGCCTACACCCACACATGCACTCACCTAACCCTCTCGCAATTCACAATGCTTGCTGAATTCAGATTAGAGCATAGCTATTGTCCTCCTTGAAAATACCCACTAAAAATGTGTATTTCAGATGTGATTAATGACGTCTAATAAAAACTATTTACACAGCTGCTGGCTGTGTAAATTCAGGCTAATATTTAATGTTGAATCCCGTGTACAAATTAATGTTTGGCCATATTCTGCATATATTCAGGGCCCTGGCTTCCTATTCGCTAAATAATCCAAACATAATGAAATCTGCTAGTGCAAAACAGAAATGTAGTATTTTACTGCTTCCATTGCCAGAGAGTGTCAGAGGGATATAATGAACTAGGATCTTTTATAGAGAGGCTATAAAATACTGTTCTCGTCTTTCCTTCTTCAGCCTCCACGGGTCCATAGAGCACACGGTACCAGAGCAAAATGGAGGTCAGAGTTCACCGAACACGAAAAGCAACGTTTTACTCCATTTGTCAACTATTTGCAGTTCTCCGTGGTTCTTTACTTCATGCGCAGGGTCAAGGTAAGACTAAAACATTTTACATTTGCCCCTTTTTTTCTAGGGGATGTAGTTGCTAGGGAGGACCAAACTGGAAGTCTAAGTGGTCTTTTTTTTCCTGATGTTACCTGCAAATCTAGGTCGTTCCCATCAGGGTGTGTTTTGCTGTGGCTTACTGAAAATGTCACAAGTTTAAGTAAAGGTATTCCAGTTTGACATGGGAAAACCGTACAAAGTTATCAGTTTTGTTTCCTGTAGTTACCTGCATTTCTTTGTCGTTATCATCAAGGTGTTTGTTGTTGAAATGTTAAATGATTTTAAAGAATAGTATTGTTGTTTTTATAGTTTAAGATTTTTCCCATTCATCCTTGGATTTACCATATGGCAATTGTACTTTATTTCCACTGATATGCTACATGGGCTGGTTCTGGTGGGTCTGGGACCAGATTGAATCCACACATCCCAGAAAGACAAGGCCACCATGTCCTCTGGTGTCAAACTGCTCGTCTGGTGTCCACACCTCCCTCTGTGGCCAGAATTATTTATAGCATGGCAGGATCTGTCACACTAACAATTAACACACACACACACACACACACACACACACACACACACACACACACACACACACACACACACACACACACACACACACACACACACACACACACTACTATGTACACAATTGTCAAGTTTGAGGTGTTAGGGGGCAGCGCAAGGTTAATGTGTGAAAATGGAGAGTTATGAGTGTTTTAACATTCAGCCCTCATCCGAGGTGATCTAATGAATGGCCGTGCATGGGGACACCTGCTGGGGAGCGGTTTGGAGAGGGCGAGTGATGGAGCATCACAGAGATTGAGAGATGAACTCAGTAGGATGGCTGCTAATGATCATTTTGATGGTCAATCAATCTGGGGGATTATTGAGTTGTATTTGGCGTAACAGATTCATTGGTAAACTTCCAAATGAAAAAAATTAATAAATAAAATGTTGGGTTTTTTTGCCGTTGGATACGGGTGGTGGATATGACAAACAGGGTGGACGAGTTCTTAATAGTACATGTATTTCACGATGACATTCACTATTCAATGTAGCGATGAATTGCCGCCATCGACTAATTATGGCAGCCCCGATCCTCAGACTTGTTAGAATCGTGACCATTTGAAATCCTGACAAGGGACACTTTTTCCATTATTACTCACCAGTATATACTGTTTATACGGCTCCCACCCCACACATTATTCTTTATGTTCAATATGGGACTCTTATACAGCCCTAGAACTATCGGAGGCCTTTAAGGGTGATGCTTCCAGAGGAGGAAGAGGACTTGGGCTCTTTATTTAACTGGCTCATGGTGAGGGGGAGATTCATGGCTGTGATGACAGCAGTCTGGCAGGCAGAGACACCACTATAAAGTGTGAGACATCGACTGCCAGAGTTTGTCAAGAGAATTACAAATGGCAATAAAACTGGTACACATAGTAGGGACAGAACTGAAATGGTCCTTTTTTATTGTTTTTATTTGTTCAATGCATACAGATCTCTGGCATGTGCGTCCACATTTTTTATACTGTTTGTAGTTATTTCATGCATGTGTGGTGTAAGGCTGTCAATCAGGCTATGGCGTGTCACATGGATCACTGTTTCTAGTGGTAGGACCTCTGGTCGTCTGGGACTTGTTTAAAGACCATTGTTATACTGAATGTTCAGCTGTCAGCTGTCGAATCATCTTAGTTGGAAGGTTATTGCTTTGAGGTAAGTAACAGAAAAAATCAAATAAATCAAATATATTTCCTATGGTATTAGCATAATGTTATTGGTGCCACTAATTGAGTGATAGCAGCAATATATTTGGGCAGTAACAATTCCATTCTGTTCTGTGGATGGTTTTTAATATAGGAGGATTGTTTTGCCATATCCTGCTCTATCCACCAGTAGGCAGTAGTTTACCAATCTCTTCACCGCCTTTAGCCTTGGACTTCCTCTCGGTCAATCATTCCAGTGTGCTACATTGAAATGACAAACCGTGAGCGTAGGGGGAGGCGCGCACGGCTCCATGCAAAGCCGGCTGGCCCTGCCGGAGCGATGGACACACAGCCGTGCAGAAGCAAGGGTTTCCAGAGCCGATGGGGCTTCTTTACGACTACCATCTGGTTATGAGCATGGCTGCCTGCCCTGCACTCCCACACCTTCTGCCAGAGATGTGCTGCTCATGTCAAGGTGACTGTTGTGTTGTGCTGGGAGACAAACGTGTCCTGCACGCTTCGCCGGATGAATATGTGGCAGGAAAAAACATGGCGGTTTTGGTGGGTTTTCTGTTCATCTCGCGCTTTGCTAAATGTGGTCCGTCAACAGTGAAACGGAGCAGGAATGCTTTTTTATTTTTTACATTACATTTTTTTGGGGGAGCGCAGACCACTTTAGCCTGGCAGTAGACCTGACAATTATGCTTACATTATCAGTTTTTTTTAGAAATATACGTCTCATCTGTCCTATACAGCAACGCAAGACAGGCGTTTTCAGATTCATCCACTTTGGTAGATGTTTTCATGAAGATCTATTTTCTATGGTGGAAAGTGTGGGCATGGCCTCGTTCCATACGCTGACCGTCGGACAGTGTCCAGATACCAAAGTACATTTCTACACAATGGCAGTTTCAGAATACTGCGACAGTCGCGTGATTGTACTCCATGTGCTCCCCTAACCCAGAGCTTGTTTGTTTGGTTTGATATGAATGGCTCGGTGGCTGGTGCTCTGTATTGTTGTGAAATGTATTGAGGCCAACTACACTTCTGTCCCAGGCAGCGCTTCTGTATTGTTGGCCAACAAAAGAAAATGTCTGGCCCCGCACACTCAGTCATCTGCTCAATTTCTAGAATCCATCATGGAGATTGTCTGATGGGCCATTACAAACCACACTCGCCTGTCTGCTATTCATGCTGGAGTGGAATTTGAGAGAGTGAGTGGAACAACCAGGTCATTGCATTTCATATAAAAAGTGAAAAACACAAGACAACCGTTCTTTAGGTGTCCAGAGTGGTGCTTCGGAGAAATTGATGTTCGCCATTTTTCAGAGAATTTGTTCCAGTTGGCTGCATACATATATGCCCTCACCCCCTTTTTTTCACAATAAGAGACCACGTTTACTAATGAATAACAATTTCAATGCGCTGAAACACTTTGTTTGAAATATATACAGGATACAGTTCATGGGTTTCACAAATGTATGAGATTAAACTGATACCATTGATTTGTTATCCCATATTAAGGAAAAGGATGAATGGGGATTGGATAAAATGGATAAAAAGGTCCAGTAATAATGTATAACTATATAATTTAAAATATAGTATAGTATTCAATCTGAGAAAGGCAGTACCTAATTTAAAAGAAGAAAAACAGTAAACAAACATACTGTTTTGTTTTTAGCTCTTTTGAAGCTAATTAAGAATAGAATGAAATAGACTTTATTGTCCACAAAGGTGGACAATTGCCTATTATTCACGTCTCCTGAAAACAGAATAAATAATACAATACCATACATACAATACGTACAGACTGCATTGTAGGCCAGGTAAATATAAGTAAATGCTGCTTGATGAGATTCTGCTAATGACTGATAAGTCTACAACACTGGAAAAAGTGGTATTATTACTAATAATATAATATACTAGTATTACAAATTGGATTGCAATGGCATTTCTCTTCTAACTGATGGAGTAGGAAGTATGTTCCTCAGCAGGAAATAGGGACCTGTGAATGCAAAAGCACATCATCAGGGAAGATAATTGTTACTTAGAACTGGTTTCGTTTTCACAGTTTTATCTACAATATTTCCTTTCTGAAATGGGATTGGTAAAGTGATTTTAGAAATGTAACATTAAAGATTCATCCTCTGTTTCTATAGACACACAATTCAGTAACATATTTTATTTCCTGATATTAATGCTTTATCTATAGAAGTGATTGAGAACCCCAACAAGGCTATACCACTAGGTGGCACTATTGTTCAAACTGTTGCAATGGAAATGCTTAGATGATTACAGAAGAAATTCACTTTTAGTAGAAGAGAACATCTACCTTTTTTGGTTAATCTGAATGAAATCATCAATTTGAATAATAACAAACTATGCCTGAATGTTGTACAAATGGTCCTCGTATTGATGCAGATCAGCTCCCTAAACCATCAGACAGTCGTACTGACCGGTGTCCAACAACATCACAGTTCTGTGTAAGCAACTTCCACTTACTGGATGGAACTATCTATATCTATATCTATCTACCTATATATACATCTCTCTCTCTATATATACACCCTTCAGAACTAGCGTTTTGTTTACATCTGTTGGTACCTTGGTGTGTGTGTGGGGCTGCCGTGTTTCCCACCTCTCTCCTGCAGGGCCGCTGTGTATTCATGTAACATTAATTAGACTAAATATGGCCGCTGTACTCAAACGGAGCACACCACAGCAGGGCGCTCCAACTCCATTAGGACACAAATTAATTCACCACCACAAACCTTTTTTTGGTTGTGCGTTTACCAAACCATTTCGGGAGTTCATTTACGATGCCTGGCTGCACTCGCTCATTTAGGCTGACCCGTATTGCCAAATGACGGCGAACAAAAGCCACCTGGAAAAATGTTCGGTTTGGTGCGTTCGTTGTTCATTTAAAAACCCCCCAGTGTTTTTATTTATTTTTGCCTGAAAACCTGTGAACCTGCTTTGTTCTTTGATTTAGGTGGTAGAATATGACTTGGGCCATAAAGCGGTTGACAGTTGTATGAGGCCAGTACGGAAATGGGGAAGAGATGCCCCAGTGGACTGTGACCAATCACATCACCCAAGCCCTATACCTAACGCCCCCCCCCGCAATGGAAAGACCATTAGGCCCAACTCTATGCCTCTGTGTATTCACTACAAGCGAGGTGTCTGTTTATTTGAAATTGCATTTATGGTAGTCATTTTTCCTTTCCTTTATCTAAATATGAAAACGGGGGTATGTAGCATGCATTTGAATGCAGTGCTTTATCAGGTTGTGTAAAAAGTGTTCACAGAGTGTGTAGAACCAGCAAGTAATTACATTTACAATTTGACATGTTTTGCCGTTAAGTCGACGTTCTTATCCAGAGTGACTGGGCACAAGAGGAGAATATTCTTTGGGTTTTTTAACATTATAAGAAACAATTACAATTGTCTGAGCTGTATAAGCACCAGTGCCCTGTCTCTATTCATAATTTCCTAAGCCTTTAGACAGTGGAAGGACACTCCACAATGGTGTCTCTCCTTCCTTGTTTCCTCCGAACCCAGGATGTTGAACATGGATCCATACATTGTTCATGTTAATCCAAACGCCATCCAACATGCAGGCACAGTCTCAAGTGAACCAAATCAATCTTCAATCATTCTAGATACTTCAGCCTTCTCTGACAACAATCCCCAGTAAGGGGATTGTAAAAGATAAATAAGTGTAAGCTCGGTTGCCTTTGTTTTACAACAGAATAAGCCCAAAGATTTAATTGGACATGGAGGTTATTTAACCTGCCCTTAGGCTGGTGGTACAAGCACCACACAACAGACACTAGGACCCTGGGGCTTGACCCCTGCTTGGTGTTATTTGCTGCTGCTCTCTCATGTCCCCTGAGAGAGAACCTCAGCACCTCACAACGGTTCAGCGCTCAGTATCTTGGTTATTATGGCGCTTATTCCCATAGCAATGGTTACATTTAGGTATCAGATGAGTGATGAGTTGAATTAGTTTGAGGATTAATACGCTAAGGTAGAATGTTTAAAAGGGCTTAAGTTGTGGTTGTATTCAGTTCAATATGTCAAGGAAAAGGTGTGGTTAAGGTCAGCATAAGGTTTTCTGGGGGAAAGCAATGCATCATGGGAGTCTATATAGTTGCACCCTGATCACAACCTCACTGTGCTCTCACTTGGTGCTTTGTTGACTATTTTGCATTTGGAAGACATGTGGGTGATCTGAAACATGAGAAGATGTACATTGTTGGCCTTTTCATTTGTCCATGGCCTGGGATTTGATATTCTCACACAGCTAGACATTGTGACTACAATGCGACTATGATATTAAAATGCGTCTACGACATGAATACAATATGACTACAACCAACTACAATGTGACTACAACATGACTACATTGCGACTACAACGTGACTACAATGCGTCTACAACATGACAGAAACATGACTACAATGCAACTACAATACGACTACAATGTGACTACAACATGACTACAACATGACTACAATGCAACTACAATGCGACTACAACATGACTACAACATGACTACAATGCAACTACAACATGACTACAATATGACTACAGAGAACAGACTACAGACTACTGCACTAGACATGACCATTAATAACGCATGCAAGGCCAGCACTGGGATTTCTAGTTTATGGGAGGTTGTTTGTGCTGACACATGTTGATGATTAAGAGCCTATCAATGCCTCTCGGTCGCCACGGCGCCAGATGCCACGGGAGGGCGACTGCTCGGAGGAGGGTGGCGGTGTGCTTTTGGTGTAGGGCGTTGTTCAAGCTGAGGCCCGCGGGACGAACCTTTCGCATAACGCATCAGCGTCTCGCCGACGGTTGCGGTGGGCTGCCTTGGACGAATGGGGCCTGAGTGCTGGTTATGCAGGGCTGTACATCATCGTTGTCCGTCTGTCTGATGGCCTGCCTGCAGCTCTCCCTGCCTGTCTGTCAATGATCCTAAAGTTCCAGCACATTTCCTTCAGTGTACGACGTTGGGGAGGAAAATAACGGTTTCCATCCAGACACGCCACTGCCTACACGCGCCACCCTGTGTTCTGGTTGAACAGTTTGACAGTTATCTCTGAGCGAAGGAAGGGATTTAGCGGCAATGCTGCCGACTTCAAAGCAGCATGTGTATGTATGTTATGTAAATATCATCCTGTCACTCCCATGAATATGGATCACATCGTGTTGATGTAAACACACACACGTGCGCGCGGACACACACACACACACACACACACACACACACACACACACACACACACACACACACACACACACACACACACACACGTCGCACACTCAAATCACTCACTAATGGACTATGCTAACACAAGGTGCCCAGGTGGAGAATGTTTCCGTGGCCCATCTGCGGAACGTCCCAGAACCAACACAATATTAGTCAACGCGCGGAGGAAAGTCGTAATGTACGGTCCAACGCCACAACCTTTGCAGGCTTTAATTTACGACGCTGTCAGACTGTGGAAAGTTTAAAGTGTAATTAAACGGTTTGGAACTGCTAATACACACACATTTTACTGCTCCGAGGACCGCCACCGCTCAGCTGTGTTACCTGCATGTATAAATTACCTCTGTTGCAGAACACTGCAAGCCTGGGCGCCGTTCACCTCCCCTCCCACCCAACCGCCGGTGTTGGGAGAGAGAGGGGGGGGGGGGGGGGGGGCGGGGGGTGGGCACGCGCGGTGGGGGCGGGGGGGCGGTGGTGACGGTGCTGGATTAATCTTCGCGGCACGTTATTGAATGCGGTTCTCCTGCTTGGGAGCAGCCGATAAATTGCGCTTGTCACAATGGCCCCCGCACCTGGTGGGTTGCCGTAGCCTTGGATTCTCTCACGACGCTCAGTGCACACGCCGCCACCCGCACACACACACACACACACACTGGGAGGGGTAGGGGGAAGGGGGAAGGGGGGGGGGGGGGGGGGGGGGAGAATAGAGTCACAACACCGACGACGCCACAGTAGGTGGAGCAGCAACGTTGGGGAGCAGCTTAGTAGGGAAGGTGAGAGGAACAGGGGGCAGAAAGGATGACAGTGAGAGAGATGTACGGGAAATGCTGAACCAGCCCCTGCATTGGAAGGTCGCATTAGAAACTTGATCGAGATGACGTAACACATAACTGATGTGAGCTGTGAGTGAGTGTATTATTCTAAAGGTCACATACACACATCAGTATCCTTCATTTTATTTCTCTCTCTCTCTCTCTCTCTCTCTCTCTCTCTCTCTCTCTCTCTCTCTCTCTCTCTCTCTCTCTCTCTCTCTCTCTCTCTCTCTCTCTCTCTCTCTCTCTCTCTCTCTCTCTCTCTCTCTCTCTCTCTCTCTCTATATATATATATATATATATATATATATATATATATATATATACATTTGTTTTAATTTTTTGTTTTTGTTATTTTAGCATTCAACTGCCAGTTCACAAAAAAATGTCAATGGTTCTGGATAATAAAGCCAGTATACTAAGCTAACGGCTAATAAGCTCCCATCTATTAATAATGACTTGGTTACATTGAGATTATGATGTCTGCCAGGGGGGCTTTACATTCACTAATGAGTTTTTTTGTCACATACATTTTTGATGATTTAGCCATTGTTCTTTTTCAGAACAAAGCTAAATAATATCGAGTGAGCTGGCGGTAATTTGGTCTAATTCAAGGTCAGCGTTGGTTAACGCTAATGCACAGATTGACTGTTACCGTTTGGTGAACGCTTCTATACCCAGCATCTTACAATACCATGAGTGCTTTCATTCCCAGCTTGCGGTGCCCCCAGTGGGAACCCCCAACCCTGACACTGTTCATGCCATGCTCTATCAGTGGAGCTGGACCTGACCTGCTGTGAGGCGGTAGGGGGCGGGGGACTGGTACCTCTCATATCACAGTGTGCTTCTGGTATGTGTTAACATTTGTCCAAGTAGACTCCAACGGCTTTGAAGTTTTATTTCACCGGGGCTCTGGGATCGATGGCCACAAGCCACCGTGCACACAGCGGTGTTAGCCGCGTAGCTCGATGCGACACGCTTAAACAGGCACCCGCCGTGAATATTTCTAGTTGGAAAACAAACATCACCAAATCAATGGGCTCTCTTTAGGTCCCTGACCCCGTTCATAGATCTTCAAAGCTTCTGCCCCCCCCCCCCCCCCCCCCCAATTTATTCAGCCAGTCTCCCGGCAGCCATAGCATGCAATTATTTTTTTTGTCATCCAAATCAATATTGTGTTCACTTCATTGAACTCCGTAAAGACTATTGAGCTTATGAAAATCTTGGATTTCACCTCCATTTACTTTCTTTTCTGCGCTTGCTTCAGCTTTTGTGTAACGATGGTAAAAATCCTTTCCTATGCAAAGAGTGATATGCTTTTAAATGTTCAATGTAATATATGTTAATGTTTAGCTATATTCATAAGCTTGACGGGCCAAAGGTAATAGAGATAGGGAAAATAGAGGTGCAATGTGGATATAGTTTATATTTATTTTAATAAAAAACAATGTATGTACTTACATCAGTGATTTCCAAACATGAAAACCGAACAATGATTTGCGTGCAAATCATATGTTCTACCAATAGGGGGCGCTTGCACTCCTGCCTAGAACCAGCAACTCTTTAGTTTCCTTCTCCCTCTCTCCCTCCCTCCATGCCTCCCTCCCTCCCTCTCCATCGTTCACACTGCTTTTATAGCCTTTGTCTACATCTTCCTCTCCTTTCACTGTATCCAGTCTATTTCTGTGGCTCGTTCCCTGCATCTTCTCCATGTTAATTGTTGTAAACAACTCTTCTGAGGTCCCAGGACTCCAGCACACCACTGCCACCCCCACTCAGTCATCCATAATGTTTCTCCTGAACGAGACCTCAGACACCGGCGTAATGAATCTCCCCAGGTTTCCTTGCTCCATCTTCTCCTTCCGTCTCCATCTCACCGTTTCCTCTTAGTCTCTTATTCTCACTCTGTCTCAGCATCCTGCTACACCTCACCCTACGCCACCACCACTCTCCCACCCCCCACCTCCACCCTCCTCCCTCACCAGCTTCGCTCTGTGGTCCCCCCCCCCCCCCCCCCCCACCTCCACCCCCCAGAGGTGAAGAGCAGACTCCTATAATTACCTAAGCGTCTGTGAAATGAATCATTGGGCGGCTGATTGAGTTGCATGATGGGTAACATCCATCCTGAGTGGCACGCCTCCTCCCCCACTAACTCTCACACACACACACACACACACACACACACACACACACACACACACACACACACACACACACACACACACACACACACACACACACACACACATATACTATTGAAGCCAGGCACTGGAATGTGCACATGCTAGCTGCCATTGCTGAGCTGGAAAGAGACAGGGTGTGGCATCGTACCACAGCTACAGTGGCCACCACCACCACCAGCTTGCTAGGGGATGTAGTCCTCATGGCCAGTCCATAAGCAACCTTTTGAAATCATTTTGTTCTACTCCTAGCTGTGTAGGATCTTTAGTGACTGCTTTTAATTGAAAATTATAAAGACGAGGCTAATAGCCTTTCTATAGTTGTTAATAGGGACGAGAATGTGCAGGGACCTCACGATACGATATTACGATTTTAGAGTGCTGATACGATATGTATTGCCATTCTGTAAAAATTGCGATACGATGTTTGGTGGGAATTTATCTTTTGTGCAGTTTAACCTATGGGTATAACGTTGGGGTTTGGGTTTGGGTTCTCCAGGCCTCTCGGTCCGCCATTGTTTTTTATATCAAAGTGGCTGAACAGAACAGAACAGAACGTAGTTGATGTAAATCAGCTATAGGCGAATACACTCTAGTGCCCTCTGTAGGACGGGGCCATTGTTTCCACTAAGATTACATTGACATTTCTGGCTTTTGTTTTCTTTAAAAAAACCTGATGATACAAGTATTGCAGAAAGAATTGCAAAGAATCCCAATACTCGTATAAATATTTTTTTCCCCCCACCCCTAGTTGATAGTCGTATTGTTTTGTTATAATTCAAATGTATGTCTAGTCTTTGTTTCCTTTATACATTATTTTAATTGGATCTAAATAATTGAATGAGGTATAATTATGTTAGTGTTATGAATATGTTGTTGTGACACAGTGCAATTACACCATTATGTAAAATATATACTTTCATGCTGAACACCCTTGGACAGCTGTATCTCACCTGGTGGCCCTCAGGTCTTCCCTCCAAATCTGTCACACACAGAACAGGCGACCTTCGTAGTTTTGCTACAGGGCAAAAACATTCAGTCATCTCCACAGCCAGCCGATACATGGCGTCACACTGTGACGTGAAACCCCTTCACGCCCCGGGCTTCTAGTGTTAGGATTCTGTCAGTGGACCCGGATAAACTGGACCTTTCCAGCAAGTGCTGGAAAGAAGTTGGGAAAAATTCAGTAGCTGCTCTCACCTGCACACATGCTTTACAGGTTCTGGTGGACAGAGTGAAAGTGTTTTTGACTGGGGCCTTTGTATTTGAAGTGCTCCATCTGTAAACATAAGAAAATGTGTTACAAATTACAGAGCTGTGAGCCATTCCCACCTGCCTGCACTTCTTCTGCTTCGGCTGCGGACGGAGAGTTAAACCACTGCTGAGACAGATAATGGTGGTGCAGTTAAGCCCCCAAAAATATATGACAATCATTCGACCAGACTTGAAATTACATATTTCATCCCAGTACAAACCAACCAAACAAAAACAAGGCCGGGCCATCCGTCGACATTGTCAGCTCAGTTTAGGCTCTCTAACTTAATATTCAACTCATTTAACGTCTTCAATGCACACGGATTCTGATATTTGCTTGGGACGCAGCTCCGCAGTCCCACAACTGGAGAAATGTTCACACTGGGGTGAGTGCCTCCTCTAAACACTTGGCGAGGGGCTGTAGTGTTGTTCTGCCAGCAGGGCTCACAGTGTTCCCAGCGCTTTGATGCTCTGTCCTCACAGAGAGAGCGGAGGCCGGGGAACAAACAAAGTGTGACAACAGCTCTTCTCCCAGGCTGGCATCAGACCACGGGCTTTAAACCCGCCGAGGGGACGAGAACCGCAACAATGTCAATAGGACAGTAATGGATTCAGGCTCCATGGGCTTGATTGTTTAATTAGCCTTTACTTTATGCCATGCCAAGTCAAATGGAACAAAAAGGGGCAATGGGGGTTGGAGATTAAAATAGAGTTGCTTAGTATCGCCTTAATATTCACTGTCTCTGATTGTTATGGTCCTGTGAGATTCTGGCGCGTTGCAGATAGTGTTGTGATTGTCACTTCCTCTTCTGCCATCCAATTTAAGTAATGTGTTACTGAATTGGTTAAACAACGTGTTGGGTTATTTATTTATCAATGCAGTTTAGCTAGCATGAAGCATTGTTGCCTCGTTCTTGCTCAGAACCATTGGAGTTGTTACCAGTCACCACATACGTATGAAAAGTAAGCCCCCACGTCGTGCTTCTCGAGTCTCCAGTCCTTTCCAGCTGATAAAACCTAGCCTTGTCATTGGATGTGTTCTGAAAGCTCCTCCGCCATTAGATTGCGTTAAACCACTTGGTGGCCATGTTTGACTGGACGTCGTGCTTTTGTGTTGTGATCTGTATGGTCAGCGGAGTCTGGGGTCTCTGACAAGGTGGTCGCTATTCAGGCCCTCAGGGGACCAGAAAGACTTCCCGTGGCAGTTCCCCTTTGAAACTAAAACCTACTGTAATAAGATATCAAATCACATGCGCGGTGTTGGAGCACGGCCGTGATGGATGGTATCAATTAAAAGATGTGAAGAGTGAAATCGCTGTTGCCACGTGTCTGTTGAAGGGTATTTAATGGTACCGTGGCTTTCACCCCTCCACTGAGCGTGACACTCTGAAAAGACACTGGGTTCCCTTTCCAACCCCCCCCCCCCACACACACACACACACACACACCCCTACAGGCTTGTCTCAATTTAATTCACTTGCGCCCCTGATTTACTACAGATTGGAGAGCAATTCCCACCTGTCTTGCGAAATTGACAGCGTAGTGTGGTGTGACATCTGTTTGCGGCAGCCGGGAACCCTGGGTAATCCAGTACATTTGAATGGAGCGGCACCCAGACAACTGCGCGATCTCCCCAGCCGTCTGAGAGGGATTAGGGCTGCTGATGTACCTGACTCTTGTCGAAGCTGCCGCCTTCACCAACGCACCTCAAACACAGTTTTATGCAACCTTCTCCAGGAAGAAAAATAAAGAAATTGCTTTTATTATCCTTTACGAACTACTGTTCCCAAGCGTTTTCCATCTTAAATCCACTGTTGGTTTCACTGCTTTTGAGTTTTGAAACTGGTGAAACAAAAGCAGTATATATTGTTTAAGCGTGTTGGATATATTTTGCTTAATTGTTTGTTTTTTAACAGATTCATCTTTGACGCATTAATATTGCAGGCAAATAAAAGATTATTGCGGGCCATCATGCCTTTTTTTCTCCGTACAGTTTCCAGACAATTTCGAGGCCCACCGCCATAAACAATATCTCCATCTACAAGGACTATATTACATTTTTTTTTACGAATCCGGTTCTCAAACAAACAAAATATATTGCGCTGCTCCTTTATTCCATGTTTAATGCATTACTGTTTGCATGGGAGTGATTACGAGTCCAGATAAGGTGCATGGCGTATGACACTCAGTGTAATATCCCCGCTGTAGTAGTCATACTCGTTGAGCTGTGGAGCGATGGCTGAGCCTTGGAAAAATACCTGGCAGGGGGAGGCTGCTCTGAGCTGTTGTCACTTAGCATGTGGGAAGCCGGGTGTGCAGGGTTGGTAGCGATATATTAAATTTGCAATAGGAAATGACAGTGGAGGAAAAAATAACAACAACAGAAAACTTCAATAGTAGTATCATACTACAGGCCATTTTTCCATGAGGGTGGTATTTATGACTTTTGCTATGTGAGGTGATGCTGCCCTCAATAAGAAGAGTCGGCTTGTGGAGTTTGTGTATCAGGCCGTCGGCTATTCCATCCTTATGAAGCCCACAGCCACCCGGCTAAGGAGGGTCAGTAGCGCAGCGCTACAAATTACTTTCCCTGCTTCTTTTTATCTTCCGGTGGTGCTGACGCAGGCGTCTTCAAAGTTTAGTCTTTCACTAGTTTCCCTTTATCCCTGTGTGATTTACATATGGCTCACGCAGAAGGCAAATGCTGCACCAAAACCTCTCTCCTGTGCTGAACTAGGAGTGACTCTCTTGGGTTTGTGTGATGTTGCTGTGTGCTCATGTGGATCCACCCTAAGTGTGCAGAAAACGTCTTGCGGGACAAAAGACACAAGCTCCCACCCAAGCAAGATAAAGTGCTAAACTTTGCGTGGGCAAAGTCGACGAACATGCCACCCCAACCTGTCCCTGAAAGTTGAGAGATGTCCCGCTATAGGTCTAGTATGTATTTCAAATCTATCGGAAATTTGTAAATTAGGGACGGGATAGAATAATCGTTAGGGTGTTCGACTCCCAGCCAAAAGGTACTGCATTCAGTCCTCAATGTTGGCAGCCTACCTGTGGGCATCCTTGAGCAAGATTCCTAACCCTCACCTGCTCCTTAAAGACATGTCTCTGAATCCACTGCAAATCACTTTGGATTAAAGTGTCTGCTAAAATGACTACATAGTAAGTAGTAAATGCATGTACACAGTGAGGCTGTACCATCCAAGCCTTTTAGAACCTGTGTCTCTTACAGGTTTTCCATCTGCTGGATTATAGTCACTGCCACTAATTTGCAAATCATGCTTGCAGACAAGGTCCTTGTTCCAGTCCCACACCTTTGACTGGAACAAGGATCTTTTCTCGTTGGCTGGCCTAGGCCCCTCCCTCTCCCGCATCCATTCCCACTCCCGCTAACAATGACAACTCTAATTATCAAAAATTGATATTTTAAATGCCAAGTTGGTGGCTCTATTAAAGTGGTGTCAGAAGTAATAATAAATGTCCTTAAAGTAGCAGGAAAATGAGTTAAATAACGAGTTTAATCAAATTCATCTCATTAGGTCCATTTTAGAATCCTATTACATTCCCGTGAGCGGCGTGCACCTCTTTTGTCTCGGGGGCAAAGTGAGCGAGCGGCCATATTTTTCTTAAGCGTGATATGAAAACATTAATTCTCCACCAGCAGGCCCTGACAGAACAGGGCTCTGAGGTGCGCGTTAATACAAAATGATCACATTTTCACTCCTAATCAATACTGGTCACTGACAGCGGGCCCCCAATTTTTCATCCCGCCAGGCGAGGCAGGGGGGGAGAATGATATGTGGCTCTCAATGTCTGACAGGTCTCTCTCTCTCTCTAGCTCTCACTCTCTCTCTGTCTCTCTGTCTCTGTCCCCGACTCAGGAGATGGAAATAGTGTTTTTAACAAGTGGCCCGGGAATCTATTGATTATAGCACCATTTGTTGCCTGGTCGTTTTGTGTGCCCTGAGAGCCTCTTCAGCCCTTTCTGCCCGTCGGTCCACGGTGCACAGTGACAACAGAACTATTGTGTTGTGTGCTCGTGTTGTTGTGCTACACTTGTCTGCCACCCCTGCGCCCATGTTGTCGTCAGGTTGTCGTCTCTTCCCTTGTTCAGGTCTCTATTTGGGGCGGGAAAACCACGCTTGCTATGTTAAACAGCGCCACACTCGAGGGTTTTATCTACGCTGCTCCTTTAAATATGTAGAGCACTTCACAAGGTGCATGACACTAATGTAGAGCTTCAAAGGTTTTGCCTAGCTGGTTAAAATCGTTAATTCCGTCCAATCAGCAGTCATGGGTTTAAGAGCAAACTGCTGTCGCACAAAGGATCAGACCCAGCTTGGTGCCCTGTGTCTGCAGTGCTTCTGAGTACCAAGGGGAAAATGTGTTTATTCAAACAGAATCCAAAGTACAAGATGTATCCGCTCTTTTATTTATTTATTTATTTATTTTTTGGGGGGGACTGTCAAAAGCCATTGTTCCTAAGAAAGTAATTTGGCATCTTTTCATCCACCCATGACACAATAGATGCCGAGATAATAAGTAAAAAAATGTATTCTCGACGATGCTTCACACATAACACATTGTACTGAAATGACAATCAATCAATTTGCCCTATACAAAATACAAAATACAACAATTACAATACTAATACATACTAATGCATGTTTTGTAGAATCAGATCAAACATTTTTTTGCCGAGTTTGCTCCAGCCATTGAGTAAAAAGAGGGCAAACACAAACGACACACAAACAAATACACACAAACACAAACAAACAAACACTCTTCAGAGGCATCAACGCAGCACTAAGCCCAGGCTAACTGGCTGCACTTCAGCGCGCTACAGTGGATTTATGCTAACGCTTTCCCCTACAGGTCATTAGCACGGCAGCAGATTACATGTAAACTAATCATAAGCCACGAGCGCTATACCACTAGCCTGACCCCTGGAGCCTGTAGCCGTGTAAATCACAGTTCACGTCAGTCCAGTGGTGAAACCAAGCCTGTATTTAGTCTGAATAAACATCACATATTTGTACTTAGGGGAATGTCAAGAGTGAATCATTCATGACATGTAAATAAACTAGATTAGGTTAGCGGGCATTCTGCCTTCTATCTGTAATATGGAAAAAAGACTCTTGCAGTGGTGTATTTGCACTACATCAGTCTGGTTTCCCCCTTCTCCTCTATATGATATGAACTGCAGTATATCACGGCCCCTAACATGATTTGTGTTTTCATTTTGTATATTATGATGCGAAAACAGTGTGCGGCGCAAAAAAAAAGGCACAGTATTGAAGGAGTTTATGGTCCGTCTTCAACACATTGCTGCAGTTCTCACTGAGTGTGGAGGTCAATATTTGCGTCCACTATGTAATTGCGGAGGCAGGAAGCTAATTCCTGGCCGCTTCCCGTCTGTCAAGGTCTGGGCCTCAATCACGCACCCTGCCTCGGGGGCAAAATGAGTGGCACCTTTAGAAATGACTGATGTAAGCACATTTATATATATTTAGAGCTTTGCTAGGGGACAGGGATGGTCTCTTGTGTGGAGGTTTCTACATCACTGTGTGAGGGAAACAGTTAGTTTGGGGTGAAGGGTTGGTCAAGGATGGTTCTGTATGTCTCTCTGTCACGGTTCTGGATGCTCGTGTGTGTCAACCATGGGTCACATGAGTTTGGAGACCCACATTTTGCCTTGTAGGCTACAGACCCATCTTTTCGCCAGTGCAGCGTTGACCTAATTGCGCAGTGTATTAATGATGTGGTACATACAGCAATTATGTTCTCTTCTGCTTACAAATATTGCATGACAAATGAATGGCAGATAGATTACTGTAGCAGTTGACCCTGCCACACGCCACCTAAGTGGCTTTGTCTGGGCCCCTCCGACACAAGACACAGGTAGATGTTGAGGTATAAATCCATTTATTGGAGATGGCAAGGTACAAGCCGAGCAGGTGTAACAGTCTGTCATGACAGTGGCTCTGTGTGTGATGATGTGATGATAGCTGGTTTATCCTGGGTGCCATGCTCTGCACCACAGGTGTGTAGCCTCACCCAGCCCCAGACTCTAATCAGACTCGGGGCCAGGTGAGGCTGTAAACCAGCTATCAACCACGCACACTCCACAATAAACCCTTTTCACAGAAGGAAAAACATGGGTGTATCTCATAACATTAATTAATGGGTGTGTTCCATTTAGGTATGGCCAGTATAGAAACAATTATTCCAGTAAATATACATTGACCGTGCAGGTGCTGCGACGGACATAAATAAAACTGACCTAATGTTAAAACTACAGGAACAAAACAAACAACAAACAAACACAGGACTCCTGGGAGTCTTTATTTATCACACAACCACATGCATGCAGGGAGCAGCCAGGCATGCAAACACACAGGGGGTGGCCGGTGAAATGTTTTCTCTGCATTTTGCCCATCCATGCTGTCCTTCCTCCAAGGGGCAACCAGGAGCAGTGGGCAGCTGACATGGCGGTGCTCAGGGACCAGTTCCAACGTCATCCACATCTTGGTCAGGGCCAGAACAGGAGAGCTTTCTACATGTTTTTGATGGGGGAGGGGGGGAGATATACAGAGGGAACCCCAAGCAAGTGTGGTGAGACGCAGGGGGCAGAGCCCTTCGTAATGATCAGGGCCATTACAGCCAATGGCTTGCGTCTCTACCTTATTTATTCGGAGGTAGCTTATGGGTCGGGAGGTGCCACAATTTGCCTCCACGTAACTTCCTGCTGCGCCCCTCCAGTTAACTGGCTACCGGTACGTACGCACGTTCTCCTTATAAACGCCCTGCCTCTGGTTTTGTTTGTAGCATGGTGATTTATTTTGTTTTGCACTGGTCGCCTTGCAGCGCCTCTGCCTGTTGCCTGCTGGTGCCCTGCCTTGGTTGGTGGTGCATGCGGGATTGGGGATTGCGTAACATTCTCGATTCCCTACCGAACGTTAACATCCAGCGGTGCGCCGCGAGATCGCTGGCTTAAGTAGGGAGTTGCCAACTTCCTGGTATGTATCCCTTATTTTAGATCGCTATTGTTGTTTTTATAATTATGTTTAGCACTAACGGGGTGACTTGTATGCCTTCTAGGTACTGCCGATTGTCTTTGCCGACTGCTGTTTTTGCCACCCGTCGCTTACCGGCAAAGCTGCCTTAGCTGTCCTGGGCTAGCCTTGAAGACAGCGGCGAGGACGCTAACGACCACTCCTTTTTAACCTCATCCGGTTATCTGCTGTCTTGTCGAAATTAGTGTGTGTGTGTGTGTGTGTGTGTGTGTGCGTGTGTCTGAAGAGTGTCTGCGCGTGTGAGTGCGTGTGTGTGTGTGTGTGTGTGTGTGTTGTAACAACTCGGGGTGGCAGTGGAGGCTCAAGGTAAACACCAACACAGTACAGAGGGTCCAAAGCCTCAATCGGCGGTTTATTTAGGTTCAAACACGGGGAATGCTCAATCTAGGGGGAAGGTGTCCGCCGTGCGGCTCACGTCCTCTCCGTCTCGTCCTCGTCGTCGTCCTGTCTTCCATCCGACTCTCCTCCCCCTTCTTGTCGGTCGGTGGTCGCCTTTTAACACCTGGGTGCCTCCGACCCAGGTGTTCCTCATCGCGCCAATTAAGACTCTCGGGAGACCGAGATTTGTCGCCGGCTATTGGCCAGCGACGGTATATGCCGGCCTCCACTCTCCCAAATAGGGGGCGTGGCCGAGTAGGGATGCCACACACTCCCCCCCTTTGCTCATGCCCCTCCGTGCGCGGGGCCCAGCCCCCGCACGCATCTCGACGGGACAAGGCGTCGGCGTTGGTGTGGTCCCGTCCCGGCCTATGCTCCACTGTGAAGGAGTACGGCTGGAGGGACAGGAACCACCTCGTGACCCGGGCGTTCGTGTCCTTGGCGGTGGCCATCCATTTCAGCGGGGCGTGGTCCGTCACCAGGGTGAACTGGTGTCCTAGGAGGTAGTATGTTAGTTTAGTGATGGCCCACTTGATGGCCAATGCCTCTTTCTCTAGGGTGCTGTAGTTTTTCTCATGGGGGAGGAGTTTCCGGCTGATGTAGGTCACCGGATGCTCCTCCCCGTCCCGGCTCTGGGATAGGACCCCTCCTAGTCCCACGTCCGATGCGTCTGTATGGAGGGTAAATGGGAGGTTAAAATCGGGCGTTGCGAGTAACGGCTCATCACATAGGGCCCCCCGTAAGACCTCGAAAGCCCCGCTCGCTGCCTCCGTCCAACCTACCCTATCCGGGAGGGCCTTCCGGGTGAGATCGTTCAAGGGGCTGGCTAGCGTGGCATACCCTGGGATAAACCGTTGGTAATATCCCACCAGCCCCAAGAACGACCTCACCTGTTTTTTGGTCTGCGGTTGAGGCCACTCCCGGATAGCGGCCACTTTGTCCTCCTGGGGCTGCACGTTCCCCCTCCCCACCCGGTACCCCAGATATGCCGTCTCGGTCCTCCCCAACCTGCATTTCGCCGGGTTGGCGGTGAGTCCAGCTGCTCGTAGACCGTTGAGCACTGCTCTTAGGTGCCCTATATGGTCGTCCCAGCTGTCGCTGTGGACTATAATGTCGTCTATGTAGGCTGCTGCGTAGCCGCAGTGCGGCCTTAGGACCCGGTCCATCATCCATGGAAAGTAGCGGGGGCCCCGTGGACACCGAAGGGCAGGACGGTGTACTGAAACAGGCCCCCCGGTGTCGCAAAGGCCGTCTTCTCCCGGGAGGACGGGGTCAGGGGGACCTGCCAGTACCCCTTGGTCAGGTCTAGTGTGGACAGGTACCGAGCCGGCCCCAGCCGCTCGATCAGTTCGTCCACTCTAGGCATGGGGTAAGAGTCAAAGTCAGACACAGCATTCAGACGGCGAAAGTCATTACAGAACCGGAGTGTCCCGTCCGGTTTGGGTACCAGCACGACCGGGCTGGCCCATGCGCTCCGCGACTCCTCAATCACCCCGAGGTTTAACATCCGCTCTACTTCTGACCTGATTGCGTGGCGTCGGGACCCAGCTTAGTGAGCCGACTCGTGGGGGCGGTGGTTGGTGGGGCCTGTGTGGCCTGCTGGGTCAGGCGGAGTACCGCCTCGGTCAGCAGGTCCATACGGTGGTCCGACTCCCTGGGGCCTGCGGTCACTCCGGGGTTCTGCATCGTCCTCCACAGGTGGTCTCCTCCTTCCGCGGTGGACCCGTAGGAAAAAATCCCCCGAAGAAACCCGGGGTCGGGTGCTACCCTGAGCCGTGCGTGGACCGAGTTGTCCGCATCCTCCACCATATGTAACAACTCGGGGTGGCAGTGGAGGCTCAAGGTAAACACCAACACAGTACAGAGGGTCCAAAGCCTCAATCGGCGGTTTATTTAGGTTCAAACACGGGGAATGCTCAATCTAGGGGGAAGGTGTCCGCCGTGCGGCTCACGTCCTCTCCGTCTCGTCCTCGTCGTCGTCCTGTCTTCCATCCGACTCTCCTCCCCCTTCTTGTCGGTCGGTGGTCGCCTTTTAACACCTGGGTGCCTCCGACCCAGGTGTTCCTCATCGCGCCAATTAAGACTCTCGGGAGACCGGGATTTGTCGCCGGCTATTGGCCAGCGACGGTATATGCCGGCCTCCACTCTCCCAAATAGGGGGCGTGGCCGAGTAGGGATGCCACAGTGTGTCCTGGGGAAGTGTTTGGTTTAATTTGGGGGATCCTGTTGATGGTTGGTTGGAGTCCTGCTTATGTTAAGCCACTGGCAGGAGGCCCTTTTTTATAGCTGCGGATAGCCAGTGGGCTACCACGCACGTACAAAACCCTTTTTGGGCCTGATTGGTGCATTTGTGTTGTATTTTCATTTCTTACTTATTTCCTTTTGTGATTTACATTTTGTGAGTTTGGGGCTGGCATTTGGGATAGGCCATTCTATAATGGCGGATCATTAGGTAACCTGCTCAGCCACCCCAACCATAGCCTTGGTCATTCTGTGTAGTTGTGTTTATTGTTTTGTTTGGTTGTTTGTATATGCCTCCATCTTTCTCCTACTCCTTTTGTTTCCAGGCGCTGAGTGCCCACGGCAGGGAGGCAACTAGATTCCCAGGTGGTGGTGCCCCTGTTTCCCCCCCCCCTGAGTGTCTTTTTCACGCATGCCCTTTTGGATCTTCTTTTTGTTTTGCCATTTTGAACCTGTGTTTTGCTTTTGCTGTGAGTATGTGCGAACACGAGTGACTGGTTGGTGTTTTCGGATTCTCCCCTCCATCCCCGGGTATCTCGCCCCCCCCTGCTGGTAAGCCTCAGCCCTGATCACCCTGTCTATCCCCTATGTACAGTGTCATTGTAATTGTCACGTTTATGTGTGGAACGTACATGTTGTAGAAAAATAAAGACAACCTATTTTTGTAACCTCGCCTCTGGTGCCGTCAGTCAACGAACGCGTGCTAGATTCTTGGTTTCAGTTCGTCGATTTAAATTTCCCTGGGTGCAATTCCTAGGGTGGCGTTGTCGATTACCCCCATTTCACCTTAATGCCACACGAGCACGGGGACAACATGCAAACTCCACACAGAAAGGCCCCAGCGAGACAACCAACCTGAGCACACAGCTACCCAGGCGGGAATCGAACCCAGGGTCTTCTTGCTGTGAGGCAGCAGTGCAAGCACCATGTCACACAGGAAGGAAGGAAGGAACAGGAAGTTACTTTACCCTGCTACTGACGACCTGTGAAAAGGGTCCATTACCTTTAGTACACTAAACTGCCATTGTTGTAGTCAAATTGATCATGAAGATTTCCATGTCGTTCAGTCGACAGACATTACAACTACTATTACTAATGAATTCTTTTAAATTTGATCGTTTATTTAGAGATAGAAAACAACATAGAATAATGCTGACCTTGAAATCTGCCCACTACCATTTAAATATTACTTGATATTTTTAGTACAAAAAAAATATGTTGAACTATTTCTCATCCAGGTGAAACAGAATAAGCAATGGTGCTGCAGACTCCTAGCACTTTGATGACCACGAATGTAATCAAACAAAGGTCGTTACTGTTTTGCCAGCACTTAGTAACCTAACCATTCCTCATCCAAGCGGCTGATAGAAAGCAATAGAGAATTTAGTGCGGATTAGCTGCTGGCACCCCTCTATTGGCCAGATGGTGGTCTCACCTGGGTAAACAGATTTGCTGAGTCTGATTGTGTTATCCTGGGGTGAGGGCCCCTGGGACACAGCTGGCTGGGAAGAAATCGGTGTGCTTGGTCCACGTTGCGGGTGTTAACCTGCATAAACGTGTGGGGGTGGGTAGCATTTGTCATAATATTTACGCCCATTCAAACAACTGTGAGTATGACAAAGGGTTTCATTTGTGTTCTGATTCATTTTTTTGAGAGCTTAACTGATACTGACACAGACCCCAAGTTAAGAAGAGGATGAGGAAGTGGGTAGGTCTAAAGTCCTTAAGTTTTAGTTGAATAAAAATGTATCTGCAAAATATTTGTAATATAGGACTAGTGTTTTTGTATTATTGTATTTGGTAATACAGGAGTGTAATGTGAATAATTGTATTAAAGTATATATAGGACTAGTGTATTTGTATGGGCATTATAGTATTTGGCAATTTATTTGGACTATTTGTGCAGCTGTCATAGTAGAGTATTGTCTTCATCAGAGTTGTGTGTAAAATGTAGTGAGCCAGTTTTGACATATTGTTTTCAATTTGCCTGTGTAACGCTCTGCTGGTTGCGTGTGGCAGGGGGGTTGTGTGTAGACAGGCATATTGGCAGGAAGTGGGCACATGAGATGTAGTAATACAATATCTGCTGAGTGCAGTCTGTCTTTTTATTGTACAAAGTGTGTATTGAGGGCAACAGGGGAACAATACAGGCATCACTGTGTCCTCAAAATTATTTGTATCGATTAAGTTCTTTCTGATTCAAACCGTCAAGTAGTTTGCCCAACTAGAAACTCATACTGAAAAATAATGCCTGCTTGATTATGGCTGAAAATATAATCTTGAATACTTTGCCAAAAAAATAATTAACTGTGTATTAGTAAACAAAAATTGCCCATGACATTGATTGGAATTTACAACATCTAGCAATACACCATTAGCCACTCCAAAATGTAATAATGGCAAATCGAGAGTTTAAGAAGGCGAGAGGAAATTGAATCATGTTTTAGTTCAATATGAAAGACCCATATCAGGGACCCTTTACTGTTTTACCACTCCTGACACACCCAGAAACTAGTACCAACCTGTCAAACACGTTTACCATGTTAAGTTCCCTAACAGCTCTCAGTGACCTTCGAGATCACCCTAATGTGTGTTTAAATGCTCAGAGAAGCCTCTGCCTTCATAGCGTGTTAATTAGCTAATGACTGTATCTGACGGTGTTCCTTCCAGGTGATGCTTTACCGACCAGGAGGGCAAGGGTCCAAGCTGGCATCTGATTACAGCCTATTAATCCTTGAGTTGACACTTAAGACATCTCATAAAGTAGCCTACAGTAACTTGTCTTGTGTCTGTCAACAACTTCCCAAACGGCTTGATTACAGCCATTTTATTCATTCAGTATCCTACAGTAACTGTCTCGTCTTGTGTCTGTAAACAACTTGCCATACTGGTTTTGTTTTATTACGTGTAATGCTCTCCTAGCCTGTCCATCAGTGGGATCTATTTGCTATTAGGCATACTTGGGTAAATTGTGGTCTCTAATGTGATTGTTGCTGCATTTACTATCTTTTAAGTGAATGGTTTTATAGTGAAGTGATGCCCAATTTGACTGCCCAATTTGGGTACAAAGTTTGTCATTTTAGATTAGATTCAACTACAACAAGTGTCTAACCTAATACAATTAGCTTGTGTTTATGATTATTAATAATATTAATACAGTTGCTACCATTAACAGTACAGTTTCTTAAGTATATCAATCATAATATTGGCATAACTTATATTGGCTGTCATCATCAAAAAGCTGATGGTGAAGTCATCATCTCAGCCCTCCACTTAAACCCTGTCCACACTGAAACTGTCCAGAAGAGGGGAGATCCATGACGGAACGGTCTTAACACAGTAACCTTAGTTACGGACACATCTTTTTGTCTCGTGTCCACTTGTCCCTTGTGGCATAAGACCTTCCGAGCACGGCTTCAGCCGAGCTCTTGTTTTAATTTAGTTGTCTTTACACAAAGACGCACACAGATGGATACAGTCAGAGAGGTCTGGATGAGGCTTTCATTACACCTATATTATGTCATGGAGCCTTTGAGCAAACAGCACACAGTGTGGGAACACACAGTTAGCAGGAGGTGAAGACCTGTGTAGGGAGACATTATTGAAGTTTTTGAAAGCGCTCATGCCTTACCAAAGCAGTAGCTACCATTGTCTGACTAAGCATTTTTTTCATGAAAATAATTTGAATGCCAGCCATTCCTGTTGTATGAGATAGGAAAAAAGTATTCATGAAATACCACACATTTTTATTTTTACCTTGCAACTTTTAACAATGGTTACAATGGTAACAATGGTGTGTCACATGCATCACCGGAACCAGAAGACAGTGAACTGAAACATGGCTGTATCTGTATTTTGTCATCTGATTTTCAAATTTTGACAGTTGAGGTCAGATTTTTTCACACTAACGACACATTTTGCTCTTTAAGGGAAAATAGTTCTGTTCCTCCTCTATAGATCCATCATAAACAAACTTACAAGGCTTAGCAACAGATCAATAGCTGCAAAATCAATAACAAGACAGGCAAACCGCTCGTCTGTGGCGGTATTTTCATTCTTGGTGGACCGAAAGAAAAAAAAAAGAAAGAGAAAAGAAATCCATTTTTGCTCTTTCTATTTTATTACCACTAAATTACATTTCTAGTAGCGCCACTGTCTCTCGTGTTCCCTGCTGTCATTCACTGCACGCTGGCTGCTCTCCATGGCAGTACTGTGGTGTGGATCCGGCCATGTAAATGTTCATCTCCGGTACGCTTTAAATCTTCTCCACCACTAGAGGGAAGTAAAATAGCTCAAGGCTGTGTTTTATTGCCTTGTCTGTTCCCTATAGGGTCCACCTTGCATGGTAGGTAGATAGACTTTATCGATAGTTATTACTGCACCAAACCGCCTGGTTAACATTTGAATTTAGGATTTACTATTTAGCAGTCTCAAATTGAACAGTGATTTTTTTTTTAACAATACATGTACATTGATGACACTGCGGGCATTGAGGTTTGAACCCAGAACCTTTTGGCTGGGAGTCAAAGACCCTAACCACTGTACTATCCAGGCCCCGATGGTTTCTGTGTTTTCTCTATCTGGGTCATCTACTATTCCCATATTGCTGATCCTTAACATGGCTTTGTGTCACACCAAGCTGACATGTTATGCTGGTCATTTCACATTTCAATGGTGGGCAACACATGGAACATCCATTCCCTGCCCATACCTTCCACTCAACACTCATCCACCAAACACTCTCCACCACATATAACTCTCAGCCCCCGCCAGCCACCCACTCTTATCGACCTTCCTTTCCCCCTGAATCATGATCACATTATCTGCTAATTGATGGTTTGTAATTAGATATTTCTCCAGGGCTCTGAGTGATACTGTACATGGCTCTTCTACAGGCTTCCGACTCCTTGGAAACATTGAATGAGTTGTACGTTGTGGGCAACTTGGTCTAGATTAGCAGCCAAGTTCCTTCTAGTCTACTTTGACTCCTCAGCAGTTTCTCATACATCAGAAGGTTTTAAAAATGCGATCTTGCGTCCCACATTATATTTCCCTGTACACATGCAGGTATTATGATCTATGGCCACAGAGAGTTGTACCACGAGCGGTGAAATACAATGCTACACTAAAAGAGTGTCGGTGCTTATTCTGCTTAATTGGAGAGTCAGCAGGACATGAGTGCAGAATCAGCTGGGAGCTGTCAGGCGTGTGGCTAAACAGCTTTAAGAACAAAATCAGCCCCTACCATATTTTTTTATTTATTTTTTTGCCACAGTTGCACAAACTCATTACCGAACTGAAACGCTTAGCAGACACGCTCAAGCAGCTTGGGTTTACTGTGACAGGCCAGAAGGAGTGAAAAGGTGATGTATGGCCAAAAAGTGAATGGATTGTAATACTGTGGAAAAGAGCATACTGGTCTATTATCGTTTCTCCAAGCTCACATGAGGTTCTTTAAGTGTGGTGATGACCCATGATATTTCTGGTTCTATTACTATGCTACTGTTTAGTTAACTAGCACAACAGTCTGTTATCCAAAGTGAGTTACAATGAATGAATACAGATACAGACATCCCATTAAGGAGCAGGTGGGGGTGAGGGGATTCAATGATGCCAGGCAGGCAGCAGACATCCTGAATAACACCTCAACCAATGGTTACAGCTTTACTGGCTGTCTGGGTTCATTTTACTACTATTAATACTATTTAGCCATTAGGGTTAGGGAGAGGCTTTTCTACAAATTGACCTACAAAGACTATAGACACAAGTCATTAAGGAGCAGTTAAACACTGTAGCTGCTACACTGCATCACACTCCACTATCCTGTACCCTATAGGTCTCCTTAGTTGAAAGCGTAGTTTTAAATAGCCTTTAGTGCAAGAAATGCACATTTTGTATAGCAACCTCTTTCCCATCTACATGTCTAAGTTGATAGTCACAGTCATGTTTCCTAAGCCCTGCTGTGTTGTAGTGTGTCGTGTCATTAATGGCACCTTTATGTGAGACCAGGCCACAGAGGCACACACACACATACAAGTCAGCCCATACACAGGGTCCCTCCTGTGCCCTGTGCTGTTTGACACGGAGGCTCTGCCGGTACCAGATGAGTTCTGACTGACAGGCTGGTTGCAGGCTGGTCAACCCCCTCAGGGACCACCTGTCATCCCGCGTTTCTTCCTCAGCCTCTGAAGCACTTCCTCTCCCCCTCGTCTCCGTTCTGACGTTCATCCTGTGACATGTTCTCCTTCTCTTCTCCCCCCTCCTCTACAGCTTGAAATCCTCCAAGCAGTCGTTGGCTAATCACTTTGCAATATGGCTGGGACCCGTCATGGGTCTGTGGTCTGTGCTGGGTCGCTGGTCTGTGATGGGTCTCTGGTCTGTCCTGGGTCTCTGGTCTGTGCTGGATCTGGTCTGTCCTGGGTCTCTGGTCTGTCCTGGGTCTCTGGTCTGTGCTGGGTCTCTGGTCTGTCCTGGGTCTCTGGTATGTCCTGGGTCTCTCTCTGGTCTGTCTGCTGCTCTCTGGTCTGCCCTGGGTCTCTCTGATCATCCTGGGTCTCTCTGGTCTGTCCTGGGTCTCTGGTCTGTGCTGGGTCTTTCTGGTCTGTGCTGGGTCTCTCTGGTCTGTCTTGGATCGCTCTGAACTGTGCTGGGTCTTTCTTTGGTCTGTCCTAGGTCTCTCTCGTCTGTCCTGGGTCTCTGGTCTCCTCCTGGGTCTCTCAGATCTGTGCTGGGTCTTTCTCTGGTCTGTCTTGGGTCTCTCTGGTCTGTATGCATGGTCTCTGGTCTGTCCTGGGTCTCGCTGGTCGTCCTGGGTCTCTGGTCTGTCCTGGATCTCTCATCTGTGCTGGGTCTTTCTCTGGTCTGTCCTGGGTCTCTCTGGTCGTCCTGGGGCTCTGGTCTGTGCTGGGTCTCTCTCATCTGTCCTGGGTCTCTGGTTGGGGGAACTACACGTTCGTACACTTCCACCATGGCTTCACAAACAGGCGGCTGCCGCTTTGTCTCTCTAGTTTCTCCCGGGTCTCTGGTCGGTCAGTCATCTCAAGTAAACCCTGGCATCTCATTTCTCTGTTGGAGAAAATAAATTGAGTGTTTTTTTTCTGTCTGGTTTTTTGTTTTTATTTTTATTTTCACCCTCAAAGCTGTCAAGTTTAGGTTTTACACTTTTGGTTTCTGTTGCCACTGCTCTTTAAACTGTAATGCGTATATGGCTCCTTAGAGCTATGCAGTTGGAGAAACACAAGTTAATTTTAGCACAGTGCCAAATTTAGCACTGAGATAATAAAGTTAATGCTAAATATGATGGTTGATACAAGATGGTAAATTTAGAAAAAGGAAAGAATGGGTAACAAATGTCAAACAGTGTTTTGTATTAAATCAGTCATGTAAGTGTTAGATAACAGAACTTTTTGACACCACCTTGTTTTCAAATTGAGGTTGTAACTTGTGTTATTTAGATCTTACACATTTAATTGAATAATTGAAACGGTAAACTGCTTATCCTTTTACCGCAATTAAAAAACGTGCTTGTGATAATTATCTTCACATTAAAATGTTGGGCTGTTGCATCAAATATCCCTCGAAGCATGTCATGTCTACAGACTCAATCTGTTTTCATTTTCATTTTCTTACGTGACCCTATGTTACAATAATTTGTCTGCCCGGTTTTTCTGCGGCTTTCGCTTTGATAAATTAAGGCTGTGGAGCAGTGGCATGTGAACAAACAACAAATGGTGATGCCATTTATCAAAAAAGCACTGTGGGTATCGAGCTTCAAACAACATGATAATAATTAATGAAGCCAACGTGTTGTAATTAATCAGCCACGCATTTCAACATTTAG
The DNA here is from genome assembly GCA_030340625.1 of Merluccius polli. Taxonomy (NCBI): domain Eukaryota; kingdom Metazoa; phylum Chordata; class Actinopteri; order Gadiformes; family Merlucciidae; genus Merluccius; species Merluccius polli. The sequence goes on from JAOPHQ010000909.1 coordinate 78,461, forward strand.
AGCTGTCACTCACACTTCCTGTCTGTGTACGTATGCGCTCGCGCTGCACTCGTACCAGCCCATGCCCTCACCACTATACACCGTCCCTGGCCGATCGACACATGTCCAATAGCCTGGACAAGGTTCATACATAATGTATTCCAAAGAGAGCTTGTAGCGTTATTTTCTATTTAACTTTGCTCTATCTGTTAATCAGTATATATTTTTGCGCTAAATTGAACTTTGGGGGGTATATTCTCCCTAAGCGTTTCCTTCCTCACAGTCGATGTGAACTTGCAACACCGACCAGAATCCGCCCCGATCGTTATGATGCCACGCCTATAGTCCATTGTTCAGAATGAGTGTCGTGCTGTGTTATAAACTCAATTTTCTTTTACAGATTGCGTACTCCGGGGTGCGCTTTTTAATAAGTCCATGCCGAGAAATGCGTTATATCTTTGCTTGTCACACAAGTGCCGGTTATCAGGTGCATCACTGTGGTGTGTGTGTGTGTGCATGTGTGCTGGCACTGCTGGGAGTGGATGGGGACTGTATAGGGTCTGCCTAATATACATTCCACACAATTGCAACGTACACACCATGTTGTCAGAACGCATGATATTCACACACAGGAATCTCGCCTCACACCCCACAATGCTCATTGCTAATACACTAGATCGTTTTACATTAGCTTTACATTATTCCTTCTCTAGGTGCTAATAGCGTTTGCGTAATAGCCGACAGTGAGCTATGTGACACAAGATGGGGCTGAGCGAGAAGTCAATATTGGTAGCTGTAGTATCAGTTTCGTGTAGAGACAATAAGGATCTCATCTTCCAGAAAAGTCACCAAGTCACCACCACAAATTAATGATAATTTATTTACTACACCTAACCCCCTCCCCCCTTAAAAAAAACATTGTGTTTGCTGTTGTAGGTTTCCATCTTTTCATAATGGATTGGGCAGAGACAGGCATTTTTTATTCTGTTTCATCCCACATTCACAAAAAGTTGAAAGAAAAGTGGTAGATGGTACTTTCCCCCCTCTTTGTGCTTTGACGGCGTTCACATTGATTCACACCATTTCTTTCCGCTGTGCGTTTTTGTGCTGCGAGAAGCACTCTCACAACAAGACATGTCCTTAATGGAGGATACATCAGCCTCTGCAGAGATCCTGACCACCTTCCCACTGGGAAGATGTGATCTATCGACAGCCTCAAGCCGTTGACCAGCCGGCCTGTGTTGTGACCACCTCGTACCTGCATGAGAATCCCTTTCGTTCTATATGACAATAATATTTTTTTTAAGGTGAACAAGCACTGTATTTATTTATATATATTTATCATTATTGACCTTTATCAGAATATGTGCCTTTTTTTGTATAAATGTTTTTGATATGCATTATTTTGACTTCAACAAGCATTAACATTTTTCAACAATCAGAGATGCTTTTAATTGCAATGTGTCTCCAGTTAGGGCAGTGAAGTTCAAGTATTTTCTAGAAGCTTCCTCACAGCGTCTGTATTGACACTGGGCTGACTGTGTTACTGATTGGGCCTAAAAATCTATATTGTAATTACGCTCAAAAGGCTGATGCTTTTTCAGCGTAAATGCACGACATGACTTACAGTTTTCAGCTTTCGTAAAATGTACCATCCTACCAAGAACCGGTAATTCTCGACAAATGCAAATAATATTTATGGTCTTGGCTTAAAAGTGTTTGCGTTTTACTCCATTATATACTATTGTATTGCTGTACATTAATCTTTGTGAAACAGCTGTGTGCTAGGGATTAGACAGAACGGGGTGCCATCGGCACTTGAACAGAAAGTCATTAGAAAAGACACACAACACATTACACAGGGGATTGTAAGACTGCGGACGCACAGAAAGATTATCACTGTCCACCAGCAACAAATAGTTGGCATTTGTTTAAAAAATGCATTCAAAGAATAGTTCAGAGCTGCCCAATGGAAATCTGATTCATTTGTTGTAACGCTTTGTTGAGGCAAATTCAGTGTGCAGACACAACATGGCCTTAAATTGAACCACAGGGAGCAAACTTTTTGGCTGAGTTGTATTCAGGCCAAACTTTATTTAACCAAAACAACGGCCAGAAGGCTCTGTGTGAATTATTAAGCGTTCTGCTCATGCAACTTTGTTGGTGCACCAAAGTTATTCACAGCTACTATTTACTATTTAGCAGATAGTGAAATCCAAAACAACTGGCATTCAATTTAGATTCATAATCATTAAGGAGCATGTAGACGTCTGCATCTTGCTAAAGGATGCCTCCAGGTAGAGTGTGGACAGAACCCAGTACCTTTCAGCTGGGAGTTGAACACCCTCACCACTATACTATTATTCCCCCCATAACTATCTACTATAGTAGGCCTATATAAGCTATAACTATGAACATAACATTACAAGCAACACTCCAGAATTCAGGTTATCATGGCTAATATTTAATCATACACTCTGATACAATATCAAATCATACACGCACATGGTGTGTGTGCACACATACACTATACACCTGTATGGTGTACATGCAGGCATATTGTTCCCCTATGTTTCCCTAGAAAGACTCAGAAGATTGTAGCAGTGCTTCTCTATCTAGGTTTTATGTAGAATCATTTGCAAAGTAATGACAGGTTGGCATTACAGGTTGCCATGACATTATGGCAGATATGGATTCAGTGATTAAAAAATCCCCCAACACATTAGGATGTTTGATGATCCATATCTGTAATGAACATCCTCTTTGATGTTGCAGAACTTTTTGGTGAATATGACAGAGACCATCTTTTACACCCTTTTAGCTTACTAGCTAATGCTTGAGTCTGCAAAAACAATGAGATGACTCTTACAAATACAGCAGCACTGCTTTCTGGGTCTATTGTGTATGGATGATGTTGAAGTTATTTCTTTTTTAGGGAGAAATATAGCTCCCAAAAGTTTTGGCTTCCCATCTTTGTATTATAATTGTAAATAATGCATGTTCATGTGAATTAATGTGAATTCATTATTAATGACATTCTATGCACAAGTGGCAAACCTTGAGAGAACAAGGCATTGTTTAAATATTTCCATATTTAAAATATGCTGGTCCTATTGGACCTTGATTGAAACGACAACAACCCGACAGCCGACGTCACCGTCTCACCTTAGTACTCAAAGACACTTCCTTCTAGGGGTCACTTTTATTATTTTTCATTGGAGGGTATCCAGATTATTAATGGAAGCATATTTTGTGCTGGTGGGCAGAGACATTGCAGTTAGCAGCGGTGCTTGGCTTGATAAACGGGACAAGCAGACGTGATTAACACATCTCTGATTGTGCTGTCAGTCTTGTAAATGGACAGGACCTCTCGCCTTACCCTTTAGCCAACCCAGTCCAAATGGCCGTGTGAGGAGGCGTGTCTCCACAGCCCTGGCTCTTACTCCTGTTAAAGAGCCCTCTACTCTTCACTAAATCACCCCACAGCCCATCTGAAGATGGGGCTTCATATAAGGACAGAGACCCTTGTCGTGCCGCCCATCACCTCTCATTTCTTTACTGATACGGCTATCTCTTGGAATTACAGCTGTAAGGTGGGGATAGAGGTTGGGCTGGCGATGGAGCAAGGAGTTTGGCTGAACACGGGGAAAACAGACCGATGGACTGCAAACGGCTTAAGAGCTATAAGATCAAATAAACTTCCTCAGAACATCTTCAGCAGAAATTTCCTAAAAGAAAGTTCTAGTTTGATGGTAAATGGCCCAGGTAGGTCTCCAACCGCCAGAAGTGCAAGTCATTTCATTTATTGAGAACAAGGTATAGGATCTTTTCATTAGTTGGTGCAAATAGGTCCTAATTTAGAACCAACAAGACATTCCTCATGTTTTCCATGTTTTACCCCCGCCGCCAGTCGGGGGATTATTACGGACCACAAAAAAGACTAACTGTGGAATAAGTAATAACTTCATAAGAAATAAAGGCTAAGTGTAATCATTTCTTAACCTCCACTGCTCGCATCCTGCTCCAGTGCCCCTATCACGGTTCCCTTCTCCCTCGGCTCTAGTGAGCCCGAGATATTGCATGGGAAATATTTAATCACAATGCCGGTGCATTGTGTAATGCGTTTATGGAGGGTGACGAGCCTATTGCCTTTACAGCAACCGTAGCCTGGGCCTTGCATAATTGCACAGGAAATATTAGTCTGGCCCGTTTCAACAGCCCTTATGAGTTTCTCAAGTAAGCCAATATGTTTTTTTTGTGTGTTTGATTAATCACAGCCTCCTTTTGGAGCAGAGGCACCTGCTGGGTGGACCGGCTGCCGAATGGGTGAGCTGGGAGCTGGGGTTGGGGCGTGATGGCTAGGGGAGCAGCTGTATGGGGAAAGGGTTGACTGGGCGAACAAAGAGATCATCTTTCTGCTTCCAACATCAAGACAAATTGTGGTCCCACTGCATGGGGATTCTCCTGGCCCATGGGTCTGCTGCTCAGAAGGATTGAAGAGACCTAGCCTCGGGCATACTCTAACAGTGGTGGTGGAAGAAGTACTCAGATCTTTTACTCAAGTAAAAGTAGTAATGCCACACTGTAGATATACTCTGTTAGAAGTAAAAGTCCTGCATTGAAAATGTTACTTCAGTAAAAGTATAGAAGTATTTGCATCATAATATACTTAAAGCACCAAAAGTTAAAGTACTCAATGCAGAATGGCCCATTTGAGAATAATATGTTATATGATTGGATTATATTTATTGATGCATTAATGTGTTCATTGCTTTAATGTTGCTGGCAAAGATGGAGCTCATTTTGATGTATTTATAAATATTTAATAATTTACTTTACAAACTGCTGGGTAGCTTGCAAATTTCCTCCTGGGGTCATATAACGCCTTATTGATATTATAATTGATTTATTGAATATATTTTGTATTGTTAATCTGCATTTGTAAAAAAAACTAGTAACTAAAGCTGTCAGATGAATGTAGTGGAGTAAAAAGTACAATATTTGCCTCTGAGATGGAGCAGAAAATAGAAATACTCAAGTAAAGTACAAGTATCTGAAATTTGTACTTAAGTACAGTACATGAGTAAATGTACTTAGTTACTTTACACCATTGACTCTGAACGTGCTAAGAGGTTAATGTTTGGCACACTAGGAGGGGGGCTTTGAGTAGAAGTACAGATAAAAATGAGGGTTTAAAACCTGAGAGTAAAGACTGTTTTTACTCTAAGGTGTTAAGAAACTCCCTGAGAGGTTTTGTTGATAACAAACTAAAATGTTTTCCTGGGTGTTTTTTCTTGCACTTCTGTTTTTGTTTTGCAGACGCTGTTCACAGTCTGGTGAGCAGCTTTAGATATCTCCTCGTTGACATGTTGTGCATTCCTTTACCAAAACTCCCCCTTTTGTTTTACAGTTGTGACTGCTTTCAATGGGAGATGTGGTGGTTTGGTTTGAGGTCCAAAGAATATAATCACTAATTCATATTTCCTATTTGATAATTAAAAAACAAACATTCGTCCCTGCAAAAGGGCCATGTCTACGCACTGATAAGATACTGATGATTCCTTTCGTGGTCATTTTGCCGCTGTGGCCGATTCTTTTCGATTTCATTTTAATGATCTTTTCACTCAGTTATCCGTTTCTATCCCATTTCATTCATCATCCTAACTACCGTGACCTTTCAACCTTGAGCCCGGTGGGTGTCTGAAGTTCTCCATGTCCAACCGCCAAGTGTCTGTGCGTTCAAAGACCCCCTCTTGATTAGGTGCCTCGGGTCGGTTAATGTCAATTACCGCCGGGATGTGTTCTGTGTCTGATGGCTCCTGGTAACATAAATTCCGGGGACAAAATTGATCAGTGCCAATATCCCGGCTCAATCTGTGATGGGCGATCGATAAGGTGCAGTGTGCCACTGGCTGTTGAGTCGAGATGGGAATTTTATCAAAGGCATAAATCCCCCTACCTCGTCCATCACCCCCACTCCCCCACACACACAGATATATATCGCTCTTTGTCACTATCTCTCTTTTCTCTCTTTGTCACTATCTCTCTCTCTCTCTCACCCCCCCCTTTTTCTTTCTTCTCTTACTTTCTCTCTCCCTCACTCTCTCTTTCTTCTCTCTCTCTCTCTCTCTCTCTGTCTCTCACCCCTCCCTTTTTCTTTCTTCTCTTACTTTCTCTCTCTCCCTCACTCTCTTTCCTCTCTCTCTCTCTCTCTCTCTCACCCCCCCTTTTTATTTCTTCTCTTACTTTCTCTCTCTCCCTCACTTTCTTCTCTCTCTCACTCTCTCACCCCCTCCCTCTCGCTCTCCCATGCTCTCTCTCGCTCTCGCACTCTCTCTCTCTCTCACCCCTCCCTTTTTCTTTCTTCTCTTACTTTCTCCCTCTCCCTCCCTCACTCACTCTCTCTCTCTTTCTTCTCTCTCTCACTTTTTCACCCCCTCCCTTTTGCTCTTCCTTGCGCTCTCTCTCTCTCTCTCTCTCTCGCTCTCGGTCTATCTCTACCGCCACATAGTCTAATTCCGTGGTAATGTGTCACAGGAGGGACGGTGACTTCAGAGGTTTCTTTCCACCGATGGAAGCATGTTAATAACATATGCAAGCACTGTGAAGCGTGGTCAGGAATGAGCGGCGTATTCGTATCCTAATCGTGGACTCACAGCCTGCTATGAAAAAATGGCAAGCCATTTGTTATCTCCGAGCGATTCGTCTCCAGCACTCCTCCTCAGTCACTACAGTTCTTGTAAATACTTGACGCTCGGCACCAAGGCGCGTACTTCCAGGGTGTTGTTGTTGTTGTTGTTGATGTTGTTGGTGATCGCCATTCAAATCATTCTTTGTATTTAAGTAGCTTCCCAAAAAATGTTTCGGCATTTCGGGTTCAGTTGGACTCGTCTACATTATTTTCTTTACACAAACACTTTATTTTATTTTTTTCTCCAGACCAAACTCTGGCCAGATCCCCTCTCCCTCTGCCAGCTGCTTATTCTCTACCGACTTTGAGCAACCTTCAAGTTGGACTCGTAAAAGCTGGCTAACTGTCAGCCGCTGTCAGCACAGCCTGAGTGGTGGACGAGACATGTCATCCTGGCAAAATTTAAAACGCCTTCTGAGGCCCCCTGGCTGACAGACTGCCACTGGCTCTCGTCCCCAGGCAGATTTAATGCCCCCGCGCTACTCCTCTGGGTCTCTGCGCCCAACACAGCAGCACATCAAGATGTGTATTACCGTCTCTCTCTCTCCCCCTCTCTCGCTTTTTCTCACATGCCCTCCCACTCTCTTTATCTCATGCGCTTTCTCTCTCCCCGCTCTTCTCTGTCTCTTCGCCCTCCTCTCTCTTTCCCCATCTCTCTCGCTCTCTCTCTCGCACGCTCACTCTCTTTCCTTGTCTCGCGCTCTCTCTCTTTCTCTCTCTCTCTCTCTCTCTCCCCCCTAGTAAGGGATACAGGTGGGGGCTTGTTGCAGACACCAAACCTCAAATTCCCACAATGATTGACCTCATAGTTCAATAGGTCAATGTGTTGACCTCTCTGTCTGGTTCAAGACATCTGAATACTGTAGGCAGCCCAGTGCTTTGTATTTTTTGTTTTGTTCTCCTTCCTCATCTAGTAATATGTTTCCACAAGAGCATTTGTGAAATGTTTTGTTTTTATTAACACAATAATTACATTTTAATGATGCAAACACAACTTTTACATTATGCCCCTGCATAAGGCTAGGCTAATGCATATGTACATTTTCTTCTTCTATGGTGCATGGTGCGTGAGACAGGTAATTTTTCAATGGAGGTCACGCCGGTGAATATGTGAAGGTGCGCGTGGGACTTGGGTGTGTATTTCGGTCCTGTACATTAAAAGTGATCCTATTTGCTGGAAGTAAACAAAGGGAGAGGGGGAAAGAAAAAAACTGTTGCATTAATCACCATGGTAACGTTCAAAATACTCGCATGCAAAAAAGCTTTTGACACTCAAATGAAGACAATGGAAAAACCGAGCAAAAAGAAATACCCTTGAATTGCGCTATTTGGACATTTTGGACAGAAACAAACTGTGAGGAGAGTCAAAAGTAGTGAAACGCTTTTGGAATTTGGAAATTAAATCATTCCACACTGGATTTGTGTTATTTATTATTACAAGCGCTAGGACATGGACATGAATGCTGTGAAGTGCAGCCGGAGAACTCTATCTCTACTCTTTTATCGCATTTTAGACAGACAGGTCTGCCGTGCGATTACACATGCACGCACGTGCAAAAAAAAGAAAAAGAAAAACGAGTAGTCGTGGGAACATCAAAAAATCATACATTTTCCCACCCCTAATATACATATATATATATATATATATATATATATATACACTCACCGGCCACTTTATTAGGTACACCTGTCCAACTGCTTGTTAACGCAAATTTCTAATCAGCCAATCACATGGCAGCAACTCAATGCATTTAGGCATGTAGACATGGTCAGGACGATCTGCTGCAGTTCAAACCGAGCATCAGAATGGGGAAGAAAGGTGATTTAAGTGACTTTGAACGTGGCATGGTTGTTGGTGCCAGACGGGCTGGTCTGAGTATTTCAGAGACTGCTGATCTACTGGGATTTTCACGCACAACCATCTCTAGGGTTTACAGAGAATGGTCCGAAAAAGAGAAAATATCCAGTGAGCGGCAGTTCTGTGGGCGCAAATGCCTTGTTGATGCTAGAGGTCAGAGGAGAATGGCCAGACTGGTTCGAGCTGATGGAAAGGCAACTGTAACTCAAATAACCACTCGTTACAACAGAGGTATGCAGAAGAGCATCTCTGAACGCACAACACGTCGAACCTTGAGGCGGATGGGCTACAGCAGCAGAAGACCACACCGGGTGCCACTCCTGTCAGCTAAGAACAGGAAACTGAGGCTACAATTCGCACAGGCTCACCAAAATTGGACAATCGAAGATTGGAAAAACGTTGCCTGGTCTGATGAGTCTCGATTTCTGCTGCGACATTCGGATGGTAGGGTCAGAATTTGGCGTCAACAACATGAAAGCATGGATCCATCCTGCCTTGTATCAACGGTTCAGGCTGGTGGTGGTGGTGTAATGGTGTGGGGGATATTTTCCTGGCACACTTTGGGCTTATTAGTACCAATTGAGCATCGTGTCAAAGCCACAGACTACCTGAGTATTGTTGCTGACCATGTCCATCCCTTTATGACCACAGTGTACTCATCTTCTGATGGCTACTTCCAGCAGGATAACGCGCCATGTCATAAAGCGCGAATCATCTCAGACTGGTTTCTTGAACATGACAATGAGTTCACTGTACTCAAATGGCCTCCACAGTCACCAGATCTCAATCCAATAGAGCACCTTTGGGATGTGGTGGAACGGGAGATTCGCATCATGGATGTGCAGCCGACAAATCTGCAGCAACTGCGTGATGCTATCATGTCAATATGGACCAAACTCTCTGAGGAATGTTTCCAGTACCTTGTTGAATCTGTGCCACGAAGGATTAAGGCAGTTCTGAAGGCAAAAGGGGGTCCAACCCGGTACTAGCAAGGTGTACCTAATAAAGTGGCCGGTGAGTGTATATGTGATCATGAACTACTCTACAAGCATGGGATTATGAGCCTGGGCTGTGACACATCAGAGTATATACGCAAAGCTAAAAAATAATTTATCATGAAAATTGCTAGTTAAAAAAAAAGTTTTTGAACTGAATGGGCTGAAGATTGTCGGCCAATTCACTAGTTCAGAGTGAATGGGCTGACAAGTACTTTTCTAGTCACAGCAAGTATCAAGTCATGTTTGTGCAAACAAATGTGTTCATGTGATGAAATAATACAGTGTGAAGAGTGAAGAGGCATTAAGGTTGCAACATCTCGAAGAAGGAAGGTGATTTTCAATGGAACCGAGTGGCCCGGGTTGTTCTGCATGACCAAACAAAATAGAGATTAACATTGGTTGTTTACGTCATGTAGTAATACGTCTGTTATGCTCCTAGAGGACGGTTATCTGGAGAAGCCTTTTGTTGACAAAGTAGTTTGCTTGGCCCACGTACTCAAAGTGATTTTCCCATTTGGCCCACTTGCAAGTGAAGTTGAACAGCCCTGACATAGTGTATACATTTATTGTTGATGGCAAGCTGGTACCAGACAATAGATGTAACACTGTCATGACAGTGGCTCTCTCCTGAGTGTGTGTGTTGATGGTTTATCCTGGGTGCCATGATTTACCCCACAGGTGTGCAGCCCCCCCCCCCCCCCCCCCCCCCCCAGAGTCTAATAAGTTTGACTTGTGACTGGGTGAGGCTGTAACCCAGCTATCACACACTCCACAATAATGATGAAGTAATGTGCTAATGCCAATGTTCAATGAACTACCCTGTTTATCCAGTCTGGTCTGGTCCTAAACCTAAAATAATACTTGGTTAAAGGGCCAAACTATTATGTAACAAAGGCCATAGTGGCAGATACACAAGGGTTAAATTCATTAAAGTTGTTTCCAAGAAGATCTCTTTACAGGATTGCCACGAAATGAGAGGGATTGTCTCAGTGAGGGAGGCATTCACATCCAAGCACACATTCAAGGTTATTCCATAACTGACGCCAGGTTAAAGACGGCTATAAAATTGAATCAACAGCGCTTGCAGCAGGCTTATGTACTCTGAATGATGTTTATTTGTGTGCCCTTTGTTGACGCTCTTCTTGGCAGTGTGTGACGGTCAGATGCTTACACCTCACATGACACAGCCTGGTAATATGGGATTAAACCTTACATGCTCACTTGTTGCATTAACCGCTCAACATGCAGACATGGAAGTGAACCTTGGCATTATAGCTTTTATGGCATGCTCTTTGATAAAAACATGAGCAAATATATTTGCTCTAGTGTTTGCCAGCCCGAGATAAGGTCAGCTGATGAAATGAGATGCATTTGTGTTTGTTATCATGGCCTGGCCTACCTGCGTGCATGTTAACTGAATCCTTTTAGGTTTTATCAATACTATGTTTTCACAAAACACAAATGGATTCTTCACTTGAGTTGAGTCACAAGGTTTCCAGTGAGAACACAGAGGGGTTTTGCAGGAGGACACAGACAGTATTTACATGTGAGACAGGATTAAACCATTACCATGTGACAGGGATGCCCTCAGACAGACCTCTAACAAACGACAAGCTAAATCCGTCCAGGACAAGTAGGTCTAACCCTGAACACTCAACTAAACTAATTGCACGTGTTATGCAGATTCCTTTCGTCTAACACTTTTTGTTCATTCGTATTAGATATTGATTTGAACAAATACACTTTAAATTAGTACAATTAGAGCCACAAAACAATAACATCCCATTGTTGGTATTTATAGTTTGGAGAGGCTTCAAAAACTTGACCTTCCTGCATTTGGATTAAATGGTACCCCCTAAACAATTGAAATGTGCCTATATGCCACTGAGAGCTACTTTAAAGTCTAACACAGAAGAGAAGTGGCTTTGAACACACTTTGCCTTACAGCAGATGAGACGTGAAGTGAACATTGTGTCAACTAGGCCCTATGATGACAACATGTTGACACATTTGGTGGACAATGTTTTCTGTGAGAGTGGCAGTGCCATTTTGTGTGATATTTGTGTTCAATTGAATCCTTGACAGATATCAACCACGCATGGCGCCTTTTTTGGACGTTAAGGGGAAAAACGTAGGCTGCAGATGTTGAAGAATTGCTTACTTATACATCGGCTAACGTTAACGCAAAGTTATGCATTGCACACCAACCGTGGTCCTCTGGATGCTGTAGTTTCCATGACGGTTTTCTACGCGCACTTCGCGAACAAAATAAGTTAACGGACCGCTCGTTTGGGTGAGCGGTAGTCATGGGGCCGTCCGGCTCTTCCCAGCGAGTCGGATCATTTGGCTCAGCTCACCACCAGGAGCCGGCTCTTTATTCAGATCACATACAGCATACATACACAGTTTAGCGTGAGAGGATAAAAGCAAGACTTTATGGAAAAAAAGCATGCACGTTATGCTCTTTAATTTCTAGAGCTGTGAAACAGGCAGAGTAAACATTACAGCAGTCTCAAGGCTAACCACGGTCAAACCACCCTGGCGCATTTAGCAATAACTGAGCAAATACTCACACACACAGTAGCATGGAAACGTACCAGCACACGTGGTTTTACACGAGGACAACCCATTAGTCTCTACAGGAATAAACGAGACAACTCCCCCCAACCTAACAGACGCTAGTGTGCCTTTTCTTCCTAATCTGTTTCTAAATCGGGTTTGGCCGACTCGTCCCTGAACGGCCCATCACCGCCAGTGCGCTGTCCCTTTAAGAGCCAGGTCTCCTGTTGCAGGGAGAAGCTGGTGATTTTCCACTCAAACTGATATTAAACGCACGCCCGCTGAAACAAAGGTCACACTCACACACACAGAGAGACAGACAGACAGACAGACAGACATCATCCCGATGAAAGTGACTTCAGACGGGATTCATCACCTCACCACATAAGGAACCAGGGACGGCTCAGAAAATAGCGCACAGGTAATTCGCCATCTTCCTTAATTGTTGGAAATCACGACAACATGGACACACAATGCCTTTAGGAAAACTAACTGAATGCTGCATGATATTAGCCAGCATTTAACGGTTGAACTGGCCCACATCACTAAGGGAGGATGGCTGGGTGTAAACTAAGTTGTTTCCGGTGGACCACATGCTTTATTCACAATGCAAAGAACCGCTTGTAGTGGTTTGACCAAAGGGGTGGTCTGGTAATTACACGCCTCACCTTGGCCATCATGGAGGCCACTGTAATGCATAATTAGATGTGTATTTTACAGGATGTGTCCTATGCACGGTGTGTGCAGAGGAAAACATGTCCTCTTGTGTTTTAACGTTACATCGTCTAATGGGCTGCTAACAAAAATGAGGCGGTCATCCACCTTTTTAGTCCGAGAAGTCACATCTGTAACCTGTGTTTTCCTTGTCTAGAAATGGTCAAAAAACGAGATGTGTGCAAGAATGAATGAATGAATGAATGCATTAACGAATTAATAAATGAATGTATTTAACGTCAGTTGCAGCGCGTGATGGGCTGGTGAATCACATCCCTGAACAACATAATTAACATTTCACCTCATGTTTGGCAAATATGCAGATCAGGCAACATGGCCTGTTCTGTGTTGGTCACATTTCAAGCTGTTGACGACCCAGTTCCTCTGTGATCATGTGGCTTTCAATGGTTTCTGGTGTGGATCTGAGGCATCATCCAGGTGGCCTGTTATCTAACATCTCCTCCATCACCTCCCTCTGGCTGGAGGGGACAGCAGCAGTGGTTTGGAAAAGAAACGTGAGAAACGTGGTGGTGGTCAGATTTCTACCATTTATGAGTTAAATGACATTGTGCTTGCCAATGGGCACAGCTAGTTTTTCCTTAAGTGCTTCAGTGAATTTGATTTGGGTTGGTAGATATTGAGTAGACCCCCCCCCCCCCACCCCACCCCAATGGCAGCCAATATCCACATCTGTTATTCATCCTTATTCACTTTTTCAATCTTCTGAAAATATACACTTTACCAGCAAAATAAACCTGGCATCATATTACATTTTCACATCTCTTTCAATAAAGTCAATAAAATATGACATTTCTATGGTTGAATGGGAAGTATTACAATTGCATTGTTGAAGAATAAATGGTTGTGATTAAGCGTGTGTGTTGCATCTTGTGAGCTTCCATGTGATTGTATGCACCTCCTGCACCACAATAATTAGTATAAGGGACTGATCCCATAATAACGACTACTGTAACAAATCGACATATTTTAATGTGTCAGTTGGCAGACCAGATGCAAATCATGGTTGCTGCTTGTTGGTGCTTCTACTGCACTATCATGTTTAGGGTGGATTACTCAGGGGTGTGTGTGGATTATTGTTCAATATAGATTCAGTTGATGGATAGCTGCACATGTTGACGGATAAAGAAACGATAGTGGACAATGACGCTATCTGACGCAATCGTAATGCCTCATTATCATGAGACAACTGACCTCTGAAGTAATGTCCTTCAATGGTTTGTTTTTGATCACCCAATTTAGTTAATGTCGACAACTGCGTTGTCACATCTGTATATGCAATGTGATTTGGTTACACTTGCACAATTGGGAAATGCGGACTTGAACTTGAACAAGGAAAGTAACTCAGATAGTTCTTGTGGATATGGTTCACCATTGTTTCCAAGACAGTGTCCGGACTTGTTGGAGCTCACGGTGTAGAATAACTAAACCACTTAACTTGCCAGCCGTAAAGGTTATCTGATGGTGGGCAGTGGTGAAAATACCTTATTTTCACAACATGGATCACATGCTGTACCTTCGGTATATCGGTGACTCGAAAGAACTGCCAAAATGGGAACCTTTTTGCAAAACCTCAATGTTTATCCTTAATGTTTATTAAATGTTTAATTAATTAATTTCCCTCATTATTCGAAAAAGATTTATAATTTGTAACATGTAGGAAACTGCCTGGCCATTGCCACGAAAGTTGTAATAAAGTGAAAAGCATTATTTATCAAATGTGGAAGAACTAATTCAGGAATATCAATGTGAGGCTAGCACTATTTCCTTTGAAACTAGTGAAGTGTGATCTAAAGACAATGTAATTAATTGATCTGCTTAGGGATTCGTCTTCAAGAACTATAGTATGTGCATCATTTCTACTGTTATGCCTTCAGCATTTTGCTAGGCAACAGTGTCCATTGTGTGGATTTGACATCAGGGTGTGTTTTTATAACCTGTAATGTGCATAGTGGGCTTTTCTTTTTAATAATTGGAGATAAAGTATTTCCTTCATAATCTCCTGTATGCTGATGCATGCCCCCTAGTGATATGTTCAGTTGACTAACCAGGGGTCCGTTTCACAAAGCAGGTTTAGTGAAAACCCTGCGTTTATTAACCCTGAACTGAGGGGAAACTCTGCGATTTCCGTTTCACAAAGGGAGATAACTCAAACCAGAGAAAGAGGGGCAACTCTAGCCTGTTTCACAAAGAGAGATAACTTACGCTCTCGGTCAGTTACCGTAGTAACAGACTCTATGAACCTAACCTGGTCGGGACCAGGTTTTACTCAATGGATCAATGTGTCTCCCGCCCTCTTTCAGCCACACACGCCATTTGATTTCCTCATTCATTCAGTCAGCGAGTTTTGGCGTAGCCGTCTGTCAAAAATCATTTAACAAAATCAGAGTCAGTGCTATTTCAGAAGTCCATTAGGCAGTAGGAGGCGACTTTTTCACGAACATGTCCTTTTGACCAGCGCTCGAAGTGGAAAAAAAATAAGTGCCGGTATATATATATATATATATATATATATATATATATAAGCGCTTTGGGTGTCTTGAAAAGCGCTATATAAATGCAATTAATTATTATTATATAATTATTATTTACTGCGCAGAGAATTAAATATTCGTCGGGAGAGGGTTCAGACCATGGATGTTTTAGCCTTTCCAGACAATTATCATTTCCAGACAATTATCTTTTTCAGCGGTACCGTTTCACGTCACAGTCCATCATTTACATACGCAACCTAATCCGTCCTTACATGTGCAACATTACCAACCGTAGTCTCTCACATCCCAGCAGATATTGTGTGTTGCACTGCGTTTCTTTGCAAATGTTTTTTGTACAATGTCGGAGATGTAGAGGCAACTGTATACAGTCAAATAGCCACTTAATATTTACTTTACAGTGTAAAACATGATCAAAATGATCATGCCGAGGTCTTATCTGTTTGAATAATGTAATCTTAAGCTGCTGTCAAGTGCGCTTCTCCCCCGCGGGATTGCACCTAAATGAAATAAATAGTTACCATTCAAGCAGTTTTCATCTGTAATATTATTGTGATCGCAAAGGACTCCATTTAAACTTACGCAGCAGTGTTGCACTTCTTTCTAAAAACGTGTTGAAACTCGCCATAATGAGCGCATTAGTAGTAGGTATATGTATTTCCAATCGAGGTTGGTGACTTCCCCGTTGCCATGGTGACTCGTCGAATCGGGGCTCCATTGATGCTGGCTTTTTATAGTTGTGGTGCACGCGCTCAACCCTAGGTGGAACTCCTCTGAGTTGATCAACTTAACTCAAAACCGGTGTTGTGGAACCGAAATCCCAGAGTTTTCTATCTCAGTGGAGATCAACTCAGCGTTTAGGATTAAACTCAGAGGTTGTTAAACCTGCTTTGTGAAACGGACCCCAGATGTTTTCTAGCTAATGCATATAACATGTCCATATTGGGCTCTAGCAGCTTATTATTTTATGTCCATTTTATGTCTAGGGAGTTATTATAAACTACAAACTATGTCAAATGTCAACCAATCTTTCATTTGTGGAATGTCAAGTGAGTCAAGTGATCAAAATCAAGTTATGCATGGTTATTATGGTGTTTGAGCCAAACATTTAGCCTTGCCTAATGGTTTGTGTCTCGCGGCAAAGGGTGACAATGTTTCTAGCATTCAGTGTTTATAATTGCTTGCGTCCTATGGGATTTTAACATTAGAAACAGTATCAAATTCTATGCACATTGATAGAATTCTACCCTGCTGTTGTCTATTTCACCAAATTAAGCTCTGCTCAAATGTCGAGACAGTTTTATCCTACTGAGATAGGATAAAACTGCATGGTTTGAGTATGAAAAATTATATACAATATTGTTTCAACTTTGTTGTTGCTTTGACTCACAGCTAAATGTCAGGGTTAGCTGTGAAATAGGATTCTGGTATTTGCCAGACGAGCAACAGAAATGCAAAAGAGATGCCAAGCCTTCCCACAAGCCTTGCCACATGTGACAAATCCTGTAAATTGATTTATTGGGGCATGTTGTGACCAATCCTGTAACCTGATCTATTGGGATACAATTGATCCTGGCATTGCAACAATTGCACTGGCATTGCAAGCTAGGTTATATGGCCTTTTCAACGCACGCAGGAAAGAAATAGACTGTGCATTGCCTTATTAGGGATTGTTGTAGGGCCATACTGTACTGTTTATGTTTCCAGATAGCTTGCCACATGTTGTTTGCATGTCAGACAATGATTCCATATATCCCGTTGATTCACCAAAGGCACTTTTTATACAAAGTGTTCATAAGTGTTATGAAATAGGTCGCCGTTAGGAGGTATTAAAATTCCCCCCCCCCCCCCTTACAACACCCATTCTGGTGCTTGATGAGTCCAACATTTGGACGGGCAGAGCAAAATTGCTTGAATAGGTTAAACCTACTCAAAGTGTGTTAAGAGATATGGGTCTCTCTCTCTCTCTCTCTCTCTCTCTCTCTCTCTCTCCTCTCTCTCTCTCTCCTCTCCTCTCTCTCTCTCTCTCCTCTCTCTCTCCTCTCTCTCTCCTCTCTCTCTCTCTCTCTCTCAAAAAAAAAAGTAGGTGGCTCTGACGCGCACAGAGTACTAATCCTTAGTGTGTGTGTGTAGGGACTCAGCGGGAAGTGGAAATTTACAGGTCGTCCGTCGCTGTGAGGCTGTACCCAATCTCTGTGTAGGATTTAATTGTCCTTTAGCCGATGGGGCGGGCCATAGTGTCAGCTCTAGTCCTTGTAAACTGTGTTGGCATAACGAATCTTGGTACAGAGGAATGGTGACAGCTGAGAAAGAAGCAGCCTATACATAATCACAGCCATGAAGGAAATGTAAGTTCTTTCTACTAATATATATATATATATATATATATATATATATATATATATATACTACTTAGAAACTTTTCTTTTTAATGTTTAAATATGAGAATGTTCTAGTACTGATTTCAATCATCGCCATCAGTCTGTTAAGTAAATGAATCCGGTCTTGAGCAGAGTTTCTTGTGTAAAACGGAGAAGGACTGCATACCTCCAAAGCTATCAAGTTCTGCAGTGTTTTTTTTGGGTGATATTTAAGCTTGTGATACAAATGTTGAGTCCACATTGGCCCTTCAGGTCTCCACTATAACGGCAGTGAAAATACAATTGTTGATTCAGTGAGGCGATTAGCGGCTGTAATGCTTTTGTTTTGGCCTTATCAAGGGAGGGTACAGGGAACGTCCGACCCAGGGTGTCTGGCTGGGTCACATGGCTTATCTTAAAGGACTGTTTACCGTTTAGTCTTATCCGACATGCACACTACCTTCCAGCAGGTGAAAACCCTGCTGAGCAAACAAGGAGAGGAAAGCGCGGGTGTGGGTGTCGGCGTTGAGGAACAGTGGTATAAGGATAGAGTGGGCAAGCGCTGATCCAGTTATGTAATGAGGTTTGAGAGTGAAAAGCGGTTCAAGTTGGCTCGTCATGCCTAACATGCAGGCGAGAGAAAACCTATGAAAATCAACATGATGATGGAATAATGGAGGGCCTTCGGGAAGAGACCCAGCAGGACCGGGGGGGGTTTACTTTGGTGCCTGAGATTTGTTTTTATAATGGTGAGATTCCTTTTTTTGTTTTTTTTTAATGTAGGCCCGATTGAAACATGCGGACTCCATGTCATAATCAACTTCACTAGATTGTACCGATTCTGTATTTTTTCATGTTTTTTGTGTTGGGCAAAACATTACTATTGATTTTGCTTTGGAAATGTATTTGCAGACTCAGGATATTGCCAACCGACCGCTTACTTTGTTTGCGTTTTGATTAGCAGCATGCTACCAAATTTGCATTGGGCTGGCAAAGAGTAAAGGGGAAGTGTTTGATGTCGCCTGCCGTTTCTGTCAGCCAGCCCGCGCCACACTCAATAGAAGAGGAAACCTTTGCCGCTTGCATAATCAGTAGCAACAATTAATCAAAGTCTTTGTAATTCCTCCCTGTTTTCATCCAGAAACAATCATTATATTCTGAGTACAGGAAGCTCACTGCCCATTAGGTCTCAACATGTCTAAGTGATTTGTCAAACAGTTATTCCTGCCCTATTACGGTTTGGGGGCGCTCGGCTCCTCCTTGGCGGTCGCTGGGAAATGGGATATGGAGATCCGTAATAACAAATCCTAGCTTTCTCTGAAAGGTGGTTTACAGTACAGACGCTGAGTGAATTTAAGATCTTGTATCCTCTGGTGCAACGCCAAGTCCTCAGGAATGCTGGGGGGGGCTATCTTATTTAAATTTGGCTCCCAGTGAACCAACTGTGTTGCTGATAGCGTAGCGGAAGGGGAGACCGGGGCACCGCATACTTTGCCTTTTTTTAAATTATTATTATTTTTTTTAACATTCGCTTCAGCTCAAGCGATGTCCCGCGCACCTGTATTGTGGTGACTTTACCTTGACTACAACGGCGTCAAACAATAGGGTTTGAAGCGTTTGGCTTCTTATCCACGTTTTTATTGGAGTGTCTTGATTTGTGGAGCTGGGCGGCGTAGTGAGCTACGGCGAGGGCTCTCCATGTTTAATTCCTGGTTCAGGGCCAGGGGCTAGCCACTGATCTCCCTGGAGAGCGGGCGAGGCGGGGGGGGGGGGGGGGGGGGGGACAAGGTAGAATATAAATATTAATAGAATTTAAAAAAAACAAACAAAACATTGAGAAGCCAAATCAAACAAACGACTTTCGTTCATAGCGCAGTTCACATAATGATAATAACGGGAACTACAATATTGGTGTCATTTCCAATGTATAGGCTTTATATATATTCATAAGCTTGCCGGATGAATGCCAAAAAGAAATGTTGCCTAATATGCTTTCATAGGATACCCAGCAGTCAGTACAACTAGGCCCCAAAGCCTGCGGTATTGCAGAGGCCAGATGCTCGACATGCCGTGGTAATATCTTATAAATGGAATGAAACTTGATTAACGGCTTGGTAAATCTCTTAAACCACTCATCGTTGGAATCTCTTTTAATCAAAGCCGAGAGGGACCGCTACGTTTATTGGCTGTCGAAGTGTGTGTATGATATTATGATGTTGATGGAACTTCTCTGTGGTGATTAAAGTTTGTATTTTATCATGTATGTTCATGTTAGTTTTTTTTTCACTATATTTATATTATTGGGGAATACTGCCTATACTTATACTATTGGGGAATACTGTGTGCTATTCTGGGGTGTTTATGTTTATTTTAATATTTTTCCAGGAAGAAACACTGTTTTAGATTAGGAAGATACGAAATGTTCTGCTCATTATGCAAACTATAGATTATCTCTTTCTCTCTGTCTCTCTCTCTCTCTGTCCCTTATATATATATTACTTCTTCTGAAATCGATACCTTTTTGGATGAGTATGCCGTCCCCCGTCAACCCCATCTCTCATGGCTATATTTGAACTTTCACTTACATATGCCATCCTGGTCTCTCTCTCTCCCCCCTCCCTCTCTGCAGCATGGCACAAAAGGAGAAACTCCAATGTTTGAAGGATTTCCACAAGGACACCCTGAAACCCTCCCCAGGCAAGAGTCCAGGCACACGGCCGGAGGACGAGGCGGAGGGCAGGGCTCCGCAGCGGGAGAAGTGGGCTAGCAAGCTTGACTTTGTCCTGTCAGTGGCCGGCGGCTTTGTTGGTTTAGGAAATGTGTGGCGTTTCCCGTACCTTTGCTATAAAAATGGTGGAGGTAAGTATCGGACACGGGGCAGTGTATGGAATACTCACTTTTTATGTAAAGATATGTTTTTCTGATTATTTTTTTTATCTACAGGTGCATTTCTCATACCCTACTTCATCTTCTTGTTTGGGGGAGGGCCTGCCTGTGTTCTTCTTGGAAGTGGCTCTGGGCCAGTACACCTCTGAAGGAGGGATCACCTGCTGGGCCAAGATTTGCCCAATCTTCACTGGTCAGTTCCCCATACAGAGCACTGCCGTTAACCCAAGGGCTACACCGTGTGCTTTGGGTTCCTATACTGTTGGCATTCTTCATAATCACTAAGCATAATAACTCAGGCCTTCAGGAAAATCCCACGACACGTTGGAATAACAACCCATCTCCTGTGTCCTGGCGGCTGCAGCTTTAGCCAAACAGAGCTGCATTCAGGCCTCTATTTGCTCTGGGAACGGGCATTGTCTTCCATCTGTTCTTATCTGTTCAACTCGATAATCACCCCACACTTTATCTCCCTTTTATTCCTTTATTCCTTCCTCTGTTTGCGTAAAACACTGACAGTAGTACAATGGAGAAGGGTGATTACAAATTATAAGCTCAACATTTGGGGAAGATCCAAAAACTTGACATGAGCCAGAACAAGGTGCACACAGGTCCATGCCCATGCAATCCAACAAGACGCATACACAAATATCACAGAGTCCTACTTACAGTACACTGGCAAGTTATTCATTTCTCTGTTGAGTACTCTGTTGCCATGGGAACAGAGGAGGGGGAAAATACGAGGCCGAAGTTGCCTAGCAATAGAAACAGTCCGCTTGCAATAGTTTCTGTGTTTTTCAAATACTACGATGGCTCATGTGTCATGTGACGCAGCAGCAGCAGCAGCAGCAGCAGCAGCAGCATCAGCGTGTCGGGGGGGCCATCTGTTTCGTTTTGTCGTCTTTACTCGCATGACACACAATATCAGCGTTTATTTATGGGCGTTTTTTCAGCAGGAAAAAAAACGCCTGCTGCTTTGAGGCGGTTGGATCTATAACTGTCAGGAGCCTTTGGTCTCAAGACCACACCTTGTGGTGGTACTACCGGTGACTGGTAAGTACCACCGGTACCCCCCCCCCCCCCCCCCCACCTCCCCCTGAACAAACAGCTGCAATGTTCTGGTTCACACATACATATTGGAGATCTGAGAAGAAGGTGCAGGGAACAGCTGAAAGACCGAAGGAGAGGGTCAACCTGGTGGTCACAAAAAAAAGTCAGACAGTCAATCAATCAATCAGAGGTTATAGCAGTGTGTCACGCAAAACTGAAATACAAAATTCTGGTCTGGGGCTAGTCGCCATTGTCGCCGCCCACCCATCAGAATACTCTTTTAGTGTTTGTTTGACCTGAAGTTGACCGCATGCATGTGGGGTGTGTCTGTTGTGCGTGCGTGCGTACACGTACACCAGCAGACACCCTTGCTCACACCCAGTCACGAGATTGACTTGTCTGCTATTGGAATGTGAGAATCAGGAAGGCGAGAAGGGGGAAGTTGATAGAAGTGACACCCGTTAAAAATACTCCCTTGGCTACAAAATAATATGGGGAGACTGTATCTAGATTCAGCCCAGTTAAAATAAGCATGCAAAATTTTATACGAAAGATTCCAAAAGACCAGAACTAGGGAGGTTTTGAGAAATCACTCGGGTTCTTGACTTTGACGTGCTTTATTACGTATTTATGCATGGTGGAAGGAAATCAGTTGTTCTGGGAAGGCAGTTCTCCTGTGGACCCAAAGGTCATTTTAGAAGACTACCATGTCACGGTTTGTACTGACCAAAATGGCCTCCCACACCGCCCCCCCCCCCGCACCCCCCCGCCCCCTCCTGTTGAACAGGCATTGGCTACCTTCTGTCGTGATCGTTTCTCTACTCAACATCTACTAATTGTGATCCTGGCCCTGGGGACTGTACTACCTGCTCCAGTGCTTTCAGCCTGAACTCCCCCTGGGGGCCAAATGCAACCCAGGCCCTGGAACACAGACCGCTGTGTAGAGGGACACAGTCCGCAAGAACAAGACCCCTCTGGCTGGCTGCCAACATGACCAACTTCACTTCCCCGGTCGACTGAGTTCTGGGAGTGAGTACCTGGACCACAACAGCTGGCGCCGCTCTCTATCTTTATGTGTGTGTGTGTGTGTCTAGTGTGGTTGAGGGTGGGGGAAGTGCTTCTGTGTTATATAATTCACCAAATAGCAACAGTCATGTGGGGGCCTATTTACTTTGCACTTGTATACTGTGTATAAAGGAAACGGTCGCAAACAGTTGCTCCTTGTCCAAGATTAGTGCAGTTCTTACAGGGGCTTTCGATAGATGGGTGTTTGTTATGACAAATGAGGTTGTAGGCAAGGCACTTGGGGGGGGGGGGGGGGGTGGGGGGGGGGGGGGGGGGGGGGGCTTTGAATCGGCGGGTACCACCGGTACCGGCTGCCATTGTTAACCTGTGTGTGGATGTGTGTGTTCCCCACGACGCAATGTTCTGAGCATCTCCACTGGAATCGAGGGAATTGGCACGCTGAAATGGGACCTGGCGCTGTGTCTCCTAGCTGTGTGGGTTATATGCTTCTTTTGCATCTGGAAGGGAGTCAAGTCTACTGGAAAAGTACGTTTTGTGATGACTCTTGTTTTGTTGCTGGATGCTGGGCTTTTCATTTGCAAGCAACGGGACAAGCGATGCATGCACCGATGCAACAGAAACACCACTATTTGGATGCCCAAGTTGGTTTGTTTTGGGGATTTAGAACCATTGGCTGATGAGAGTGTACTTGCAAGTTACATTACATCTTGGCCAGACTCTGGTCACCTTTATACAGTTGAAGTTACTTTTGGCCCTGTGCTTGCATTTGTTAGCAGACTGGGTCCAAGCCAATATCCCAAGTAAAACAAAACACTTGAAAGAGCCTACAAGGAATGTCCAACCTGTTTGCTTCTTGCATTCAACAGTTTATTTATTCCTGACCTTCATACTTAAACCTGCACGACGCCAACTTTTCCACTGCAGCCATTACATTTTGTTTGAATGTGTTCAACTTTTTGTCACTGCAGCTGTCGCTTTTTTTACAGTCACGTTTTTATTTTAAAAAGTGTATCAAAGATAATCCATTCCCCATAGCGTCCACATCAGTCAACCCAGGGATTGTATCTAGTCTGTGGAGGGTTTTTTTTCTATGGCTGCAGTAAAAAATAGTTGCTCAATGCTGACTTCGATTGCAGTATTTTAGTTTAGTCAAATCAAAATTAGAAATGTTAAGTCCAAAGATTTTATAGGCTTTTTCAACTTTTTCTGCACTCTTGTGAGCACTCAGTTCAGTCACAGTTTTCTGTGACCGCCATTTTATTTGACATTACATGTGAAAAGATTGAACTGCTTTACCATTATGCGTTGGTTCGATGGCTAATCATTGTTGCGTGGTTTTGTCCAATGAGGTGGTGTATATAACGGCAAACTTTTCCATTTGTAATGCTGATTATTTTACTGGTGGCGGCGGGGGTGACCCTGCCGGGGGGCATCTGAAGGGATTAAGTTTTACCTGTACCCCGGACCGTTTCCCCGCTGCAAGACCCAGAGGTAGGACTACATTCAAGACGGTCTTATTTCTAGGGAGTGAAAAGGTTAGCAAGTCGAAAGCCATGTCTGAGTGCATTTAATTTGAACCTTTAAGCCCTATATAGTATGTGTTTTATTTTATTTTACATTTGTGATAGGTGAGTTCTTTTTAAGGAGCTATAAATGCTATTGCTTTGATTATTGTTACTCTGAATATTCTGGTTTCTCACTGTAAGTTCTCGTTTATTTTGTCCGAAATTTCTAATGCCCAGTGGTCAAAGTCCATCAGCCAATACCCAGAGTGGTTCATCGAGACATCGGACCTTTGCTTCTTTTTTTTTTTGAATGCTGCAGGTGTGGATCGATCCGGGACTCAGATCTTCTTCTCATACGCCATTTGTCTGGGAGCCATGACATCTCTGGGGAGCTACAACAAATACAAATACAACTGCTACAGGTGAGCGGTGATCCCAGTGGGGGGGGGGGGCCTAAGTAGTGACACCAACCCATGTCAGAACTTGGGTGTGAAGACCTTGGGTTGCGTGTGTGTGTCTCTAACACCCTTCATGACGTGTGTGTGACATAGGGGACTGTTTGCTGCTGGAGGGCCTGAACAGCGGGGTACCAGCTTTGTCGTCTGGCTTCGCTATATTTTCCGTCCCTGGGCTTCATGGCACAAGAGCAAGGGGGTGGACATTGCCGATGTGGCAGAGTCAGGTACCGGAGGGTCAAAGGTCATGGGTAGCAGTGATGGTGGGCACTGCTACTGGAAAACGAAACCAAAAAAAAAGGGGAAAGAAAAAACATGTTTTCGCGCAAAGTCTTAGCCAAACCGATGGCTTTTTTTAAATTGATCTAATTGAGCTAATTTGAGTCATTTTGAAACGTTTGAGGCTTTTGGAGAGAACGATGATGCTGAAAGTATTTGGCTATGTTTGCACACTCCTTGGCAAGCGTAAAAGGAGCATATTTGTTGCTGCTCTGGTTTTATCTGTGTTACACCTCTGTTGAAGTTCAGAGGAGTTAGTGTTACAACTTAAGAGCTGTGTGTTGAGTGTTGTGTTGTTTAAACCGATGCTACACAATGAACTTCTGTGTTAACTTGCTTCCTCATTATTATGATTATGATGATTATGATGATTATGATGATTATTATTCTGATTATTCTGCATTTTATTATTATCATATTATTATTATTATAATTATTATATTATTTATTATATTATTATTAGTGCGCCATTCACAGTTTTGCTCAATGGCACTAGGGTTTGCCTTTCACACTCAAGCTGACCATGGCAACTTGTGATTTCAGATTAGGGCTGCAACTAACGATTATTTTCATTTTCATTTAATTTGTACGTGATAAATGACCTAAACGATTAATAGATTCTAAAAAATATATATATTTTCTGCCAATCGACTAAGCGATTAATTCACTCATCATTGCAGCCCTACTTCAGATCCTAACTGCAAGGAAATATCCTAAAGAAGATTGGCGTCATGTGGATTTTATAATGTGGACGCACAAGAGACTGAGGTCTCTTTTTTTTAAATTTGTTGGCAAAGAGTAAGTCACTCTTTTTAGTGTCCACATGATCATAAATCAGTATTGGCATTATGTGGGTTAAGGATCATACATGTTGCTGTGCTCACTGGCTGTGATATATTTACTGACCAAACAGCATTGTACCGTAAGCCATTGTACAGTAAGACCAGTTCTGTGACAAGCTGAGGGATTTGCCTGAGGTGGTACCCCACCGGTTCTGTTTCTCGCTTTCTTTTAATATCCCATGTTGTCCTGAAGGAGATGCTGTTTTCCTCTCATCAGCAGCTCTCTCACTACAAATCACAATGTCTTCTGTCTTAATATATTGTTCATGTTAAAAATCGATCATTGGTTTACCCATATGGTACACTGTTCTGTACCATATAGTACACTGTTCTGTACCATATGGTACACTGTTCTGTACCTTATGGTACAATGTTCTGTACCTTGTATGTGCCTAGATGCTCTGACTAAAATGTTTATTCTGCATAGAGTATTCCTGTGCATTGAGCTGCAAGGTTCAGTCGATGAGCAAGTGCTGTTGTAAACACTGTCTAACCACATGCTGTTAAATTAATCCCGGGCTCTGATGATGAATCTGTTGTTGTAACTGTATTACACCAACCTAAAATGATCATTGGATAATCAATAACCCTTACCCTGGAATGCCTGGGAGAAAAGTTCCTTCCTACTTCCATCTATTTGTGCAGAGTGGAGCGCCCACAAATGTTTTTGTTGAACAGAGATCAGTCTCAAGATATTTGATTTCCAATACCCATCCATAGATTTAATACCGGAGGAAAATATTGCTTACTGCACCACTATTCTGAAATGGTGTGTATCACGCCTGGCTTGTTATCTTACGCATGCCTACAGCAAATGCTTAGGTAAGCGTGCTCACCTGGCATTTAATAACTGCCTCTTGGTTGTTGATTGGCTCCTTCTTTCATAGCTCAGAGAGCAGGACTCCTAGCCGATCTCTGTTTGAGATGTTTGATTGTTCACCCATTCAATTCCATTGAATCTGAAGTGGATGAAACTTTACTTCAAGTTCTCTGTTCTGCCTGCACTGATGGGAAACGGTTTCTTTGGGTGTTCCAGGCTGTGAGGAAATTATAAAATAATTCCCATTTTTGTGTGGTGTATTTCCTCAGTCGATGGTAAACCCAACGCTGAAGCCTGACAGTCAGAAATTCTTAAGTTTCTTCTTCTTATTATCATCATCACGAAAGGCATCACCAACCAAGGACACCCCAGTACCCAGACCAGGACTATTTCAGTAGTTGGAACCCGTATCTCTCTCTCAGTGGTTGGAAGAGTAGCATTTTTGAATATTAGCTATTCGCTAATATCAGCTAATATTAGCTAATATTACGCCATAACCATACTGAACTCCGTACACCTCCGATCTACCATATTGCGTCCGAGCCGGAATCAGACAAACTGGTTAATTCTGTTCTTTGCCCCTCTCCCCCCCCCTTACCCCCCCCCCCCTTACCCCCGTCCCATTCCTTTCTCTCTTTATCCTGCCAGGTCCCGGCTTGGCCTTCATTGCCTACCCTAAGGCCGTCTCCATGATGCCACTGCCCACCTTCTGGCCATCTGTTCTTTATCATGCTTCTGCTTCTGGGTCTGGACAGTCAGGTCAGTCGCTCTCACACACACAATGACTCCAGTGTTTCCAGTGTACAATACAGAGTACTGGGGTGGGGGAGGAGGGGGGAGGGAAACGATTCCTTGGAGAGACACCTCTGTGGGCCCCGGGCCCCACAGTGTATATAGTGTCAGTAGTATGTAATGGATGTCCCCCCCATCAGAGTCGTATGTGTAAGAGGCATTCGATGCTCCGTGCATCCCTCCTCCAGTGTATCGTGTGACATTAAGACAAAAAAACGCTGCCAACATTCTTCCGTACAGTATTTATAACCAACCTTTTGCCAAAGAAGTATTTCACAAGCGGGCCTGACTACAATGTGTAATACACACCAACACGTGCCCTCGAAAGTGTCCGACGGCCATTCAGCGGTGTTTGAAACCGCTCAACATTACGCTGTAAACAAAAAAAAGGATTTTTTTAGTTTTCCTGTCTCATACTTGTTAGCCTTTTTGTGTTTGAGGTCAGCACCTTGGCTGCAATCAAGTTTGATTAGGAGGGGGTGGCCTGGAGACAAAACACAAGTGTACACCAGCCGTGGGGTTGTATCCAGATCACATTTCATACTTCCAAGTGTAATTCTACTCGAGTGCTAACTCGGTCATGCACGGTGCCAATGAATCCCCCGGGCGAGTACAAGATCGGGGGGTGATGCTCTGAATTTGAGCCCATGTAAATAACGCTAGCATTGCTGTTTTCATAGCAAAACTTTCCAGTGCAATGATGCGCCGTGTAGGTTTACATTTCATTCAGACAGCGTCGCGCTGAATGCAATCGTGGCTCACACATGAAGGCCATTGTTTGGTGGTACAATTTTTTTTCGTCCGATTTTATGAGGGGGACAATATGTTCCAGAAGTTGAACAGTGTTGTCATTGTATGACAGCGGGAGTTGGGCTAGAAAATGATGTATGATGTATGTGGAATGTGAGGTATAGGATTGAATGTTTGCGGAGGGCGATGTCACACAATACAATAAGAACATTCTCCGTGACTTTGGTTTACATGGCCAACCCAAGACATGTACAAATATAGTTTTTCCCTTTATAGGGTTTGCAAGGTTTGTAATTAGGGCTGGGCGATATAGCCAAATTATGTATAGGGTGTGATGTATATCAGGGTATACCACAGTATGTTTTCTGGTAATTCAAGTCTATAGAAAAATAGGCTTCACCGTGTGGTTGTTGTTGTTTTTTTCACTTTAATGTAATGCTGCTTTTAAACCAGGAAAAGACAACACTTATGCCAAATCACGATATCCAAAATCTAAGACGACATCTAGTCTCATCACGATATCGACATCAATCATCAATCTATATCGCCGGGCCTAAATGTAATGTCGATATCGATTTTGTCATTCTTTGCCTTAAAGCCTGCGTTTTTTCCCACAGTTTGTTGAAGTGGAAGGACAGATCACCTCCATTGTGGATCTGTATCCATCCTTCCTAAGGAAGGGGTACCGCCGAGAGATCTTTATTGCGGTCATGTGTTCCATAAGCTATCTCCTCGGACTCGCCATGGTAACAAAAGTGAGTTCCCCGGGTTTCCTTTGTTTCTTTCTTTCAGTTGCTCTTCCACTGTAAGCATCTGCTATTCATCTTGGCCAAGACAAAAGCGCAGAGTTATAGCCCCCCCACCCCCCACTCTTGGACAGCGCGAGTGGGAGAGATAACAATACAGATGCACGCTTGCCTTTCTTAGCCATGACTATATCATGACCAAATATGGCTTTCCAAGCACACACAACATCACACCACACTCAAGGTCCTGTGGTTTGACACGGTGAATGGAACATTTCCAATGACATTTCCATTAAGTTAACTATACTTCAATGACGTCTGCCACCTGTTGAACTCGATCACCTTGGCAGTTTGCCCACATTCCATGTGTGACTCCCTACACTCACCCCGCAATGCCTTTTAGCTTTTAATGCCCTTTTGAATCTTTCCAGCGACTCCCCCATGTTTCTCTTTTATATGACCAGTAAAGACTTAATTTATGT